>MU389383.1:0-284770 GCA_022578775.1 Xylaria venustula | reverse complement strand
TATATAATAAAAAAATATAAAAAAAAACGTTTTTTATATTAAAAAAAGCTAAAAAAGCGTTTAAGCAGTTAAAATTTCGGGTAATATTTAATTTAGTGGTTAAATTACCTAATTTATTTAAAAAAAAAAAACTAAAAACAAATGTATTAAATAAAATAATTGCTAAAATATTTAAACAATTAAAAAAAAACGAAAAATAACATTTAATAGCTTATTATTTAAAAGCACTAAAAATGTAGCGTTACGGTACTTAATTTATAACAAAAAACTTTTAGTAATAATTATTAAACTTAAAAAATAAAAACTTTTTTTTACGAAAATAATAAAATTTATTAAAATTTATTTAAATTATAAAAATTTAATTTAATTTATAATAACTTAAAAGATTAATAAACGATATAAAAATTAAATAATTTTTTTATTTTAATTTAACTTTAAAATATGCTATATTAAAAAAAAAAATATTTAAGCAAATATTTTTAGCAAACGCGGGATAAAAAAATTTAAAATATTTAAATAAAACATTTAGGTATTATATTTACAAAAAAATAAAAGTTTAAAACTTAATATAATTTTTACAAATTTATTAGCAAAACAATTTAAATAAATTTAATAATAATATAATTAGCAAAAACAGGCTAAAATATAAAACTTAAAAAAATATAATTATAACAATTTAATTTATTATAAAAAAATTTATTTACTAGTAAAATTACGCTGTAATTTTATTAAAAAATTTTATAAATATTTTTTGCACAAATATTAAAAAATAATTAAAACGATATAAAAGCTATAAAAAAAGTATAACTTTTTAAAATTAAAAAAAACTGTTAAAAATATTATTAAAAAATATAATATTTGCGCTAAAGCTAAATCTGCATAATATAAACTATATAAATTATTTTAACCAATATAAATATTTAATTAAATATAATATATTATTGCTTAAAATTTTATTACTAAATTATTTTTATCGACAAATTTGGTAACAAAAATATAGTACAATACAATATAAATTATTATAAACCGATTTATAAAATATATATATTTTTTATTTTTTAAAACAAACACAATTGGAAAATAATTTGCGTATACTTTTGTTCGACAATATTTTAATAAGCATAAAATACTAAATAAAGTTATTTTTAACAGAAATAAACTATTTATATTAAAGTTTAAAAATATTTTTTTTAAACAAATAAAAATAAAACTTAAATTTTTAACTATATATTATTTTTAAATAAATAAACAAACAAAAAAACTAAATTAAACATTTAAATAATATTTTTAAAGCTATATTAATTATTAGCAAAACAATTAAATAAAATTTTTGCTTACAGCATAAATTATATATAATATATTTATTAATAAAAAAATAAGTATATTTTTACATAAAATAATATATAATAAATAAGCAAAAATTAAAAAACTAGAAAAATTAATTATAAAAATACCAATTATTTTAGCTATAGCTTTTAAAGCTAAAATAATTATAACTAAAATTAAAATAATTTAAACTAAATTGCAAATTTAATTTTAATTTTTGCAACAACAAATAATAAAATACTATAACAAAAAAAAAATTAAAAAACTAATTTTAACAAAAAAAAACAAAGTTTATTTGCTATAATAAAAACAAAATGTTATATTAAAAATATTATAAATTAAAACGAAGCAATTAAGCAACAAATTAAATTTTAAAAAATTTGGCTTTTTTTAAATTAAAAAAATTATTTTACCAATTAATTTTTAATTGTTATTACTAAAAATAATGCAAATTTATTTAGTTTTTTACATTTTTTTATTTAAATTAGCGCTAAATAATATATTTTTTAAAACATAAATTAAAGTTAAAACGGATTAAAATATATATAAAATCGAAAAAATATTAAATTTACGTTAAAATAGCAAAAAAATTAAATATTTAATAAAGTGGAAAAAATATTTATATATAAATAATATATAAAAACTTATAAAATATTTAAAAAATGCTGCAATAGTTATAAATTAGTTTTATTAACAACATTTTAATTAGCTAAAGCTTGCAAAAAAAAATCAATTTTAAAAAAAATACTTAAAAAGTTTTAATTAAAATTTACTAAAGCAGCTTGCGCTGCTTGCATTTTTTTTTTTTTTTTTTTTTTTACTTAAAAATTTTTGTTTTTTTTTAATACGCTTTAGCTTATTTAGCTTATTTAAAAACTAAAGTTTTCGCTAAATTATTTATATATTTTTTGTTTTTAAAAATTGTTTTTGCGCTTGTAAACGCGCTAGTTTACTTAATATAAACTAAAAACTGTTTTATGCACGCTTTAATTTATTTTACACAAAAAAAAATCGTTGCTCCGCTTGTTTTTTTTTATTTTTAAGTTAATAATATTTAAATATTATATTGTTTATAATATTTATTAAAACTTTTAAACTATTATAAAAACAATTAATACGAACGCATTTTATGCAACAAAAAACGCTTTTTAATATTTTGTATATTAATAATTAATCGAAATAACAAAAGCAAAACATAGTTTCGTAACTAAATTAATTAATAAAAAAAGCAAAAACAAGCTTTTGCTTAGTTTTAATTAAACGGTTAGCTTTTTTAATACGACCAAATATTTTAAAAAAATAATAATAAAAAAAAATTACTTACGGAAAAAAAAATTGTTAAAACAACAATTTAAAAAAAAAAATATTGTTATAAATACCTGTTAATACAAAAGTAAACTAAATAGCGGCCCAATATTTTTTTTTTTTTTCCGCACTTGTTTTTTTTTGCGCATCTGTGTTTTTTTTTTTATCACGTAATTATTTACTTGGCTTACCAAGTTTACGGTAATTTATGGCTTACCAAGCTAGCAATAATTTATAGCTTACTAAGCTTGCGGTAATCCAAGCGATTATTACATTTTTTATGTTTATATAATCGTATATTTTTTATATTTAGTTACTAATTATTTTTGCTTTTTAGCTATTAACTTAAAATCGCTAAGCATTAATATATTTATTACTTTAATATTTAATAATATTTTTTGTTGCACAGTAATAAAAATATAATAAACCTTTTTAACGAACACCCGCTAATTTTCATACTGTTATTTGCAAATTAAAAACCTTAACAAGTTTATTATATTGTTATATAATAAATCCGTTATAATAATATATATTTTATAAATTTAAAAACGCTTTAAAATATTTAAATTATATTTTTTATAAATTTTTAATAAATTTATTAGCTAATATTTTATATATTGCTAAATATTTTATTTTAAAAATTTTTTTGCAATATTTTTGCTTTATTTATATATTTTATATATTTATATAAAATAAATAAATATTAATTTTTTTGTTCTTTTTTTTAATTATTAAATAAATTGCTTAAATATTACTTAAATAAATTTTTTATTTTTAATTTAATTTTAATTAAATATTTTTAAATAATTTATATAAAGTTATAATTTTTATTTTTGTTATATTAAATATATTAATTTTTGCTTTAGTAATAAAAATAAATATTATATTTTAGCGTATAACTTTTTAATTAATTGCATTTTTAAATAAAAATATAATAAATTTATATAATAAACGTTTAATTACTTTATTATTTGGAAATAAAATATTATTTGCAATAATAAATATTTATATATTTTAATTAGCATATTTATAAATAATTTTTAAATATTTAATATAATATAAATAGCATATAATTTAATTTATTATTTTTATATATTTTAAACTAAAATTTATTAAAAATTTTAATAATCAAACTATTATAAATATTATATTAAGCTTTAATATAATTGCTATATAAAAAATAAATTTTATATATTTTTAAAACGTTTTTATTTAAGCTTTAATAATTTATTTAATATAAATAAAAAGTTTTTTATAAAAAAGCAGCATAACTAATATTTAATTATTATTAGCTAAATTATATTTATACGCGATTTTTTTAATATATTAATTATAAAATAATATTATTATATAAATTTATTTATTTTTAAACATTTTAATTTTAAAAAACTATTTAATTTTTTTTATATAATTTTTTTAGCTATTTTTATATATTTTTTATTAAAAAAAACTAAAAAATTATTTATATAAAATATTATATATACGCTGCGATTAGCTATATAAAAAAAGCATAGCTTTTTAAATAAAAAATTATTTTAAGCTTTTTTAATATAAGCGCAAATTTTTTATATTATAAAAAAAATAAATTTTAAAAATTATATAAAATTTTTTTAAACAGTATTATAATATTTTTTTGCTTAAAGCTTTTAAATAACTTATATATTACTAGCTTTTTATTTTTTTTTTTGCGTTAAAAAATACGTTTATTATATTTTATTGCTAAATTTTTTAGTTTTTTTAAGCTGTTAAAGCTATTATTAAACAAAAAATTTTAGCTGCAAATATAGCAGCATAAATTAACTAAAGTATATTTTTAAATTAAAAATTATTTTAAATTATTATTTATATTTTATAAACTTATAAATAGTTTTTTTTATTAAATTTATAAATAAATATTTATTTTAATAAAAGCAATTTATATTTTTTTTTATAAAGCGAAATAATTTATAATATTTTATATTTAGTTAGGGTTGCAATTTTTTAGCGGGCGTTTTTTTAAACAGTTTTTTTAAAAAGTGTTTTTTTAGCTTTTTTTAGCTTTTAAAAAATAGCTTTAGCAAATTATTTTTATAAATTTTGCTTAGTAATAAAGCTATACTAAGCTTTTTTTGCTTATATTAATTTATAGCGGCTATAAATATAGCATAAAACATTTTATACTTTTAATTGTTTTTATAAATTATTTTTTGCTAATTTAACAAATAAATATTTAAAAAAAAAATTAATTGTAATTATATAAAATATTAATTTTTTGTTTTTTATATATAAATATATAACAAACTTATTATATAATAATATAATAAACTCGTCGGAAATTTTTAATTTGCAGGTAATAGTATAAAAATTAACAGGTGTTCGTTAAAAAGGTTTATTATATTTTTATTACTATGCAACAAAAAGTATTACTAAATGTTAAAATAATAAATATATTAATGCTTAGCGATTTTAAGTTAATAGCTAAAAAATAAAAATTAAAACAAGTGATTAAATATAAGCAAATGCATAACTATATAAATATAAAAAATATAATAATTATTTAAATTATTATAAGCTAATAAATTTAAATTACCATAAATTAATAAGCTTAAATTATATAACAAAAAAAATTAAATAAAAAAAATAAATCGGAAAAAAAAATTAAGCCGCTATTTTTTAAGCTATTTTTGTATTTATATATATTTTCGTAACATTATTTTTTTTTTAAAATTATTATTTTAACAATTTTTTTTTTGTAAATTTTTTTTTTTATTAATTTTTAAAATGTTTAGTCGTATTAAAAAAGCTAACCGCTTGTTTAAAACAAAGCAACAATTATTTTTTGCTTTTTTAATAAATAAAGTTGGTTATAAAATTATGCTTTATTTTTGCTGTTTTAATTAATTATTAAAATATAAAATAATAAATAAAATTATATGTTGTAAAAAATACGTTTAAGCAAATTGCGCTTACGATAATTTCGGTATTTTTTTAGTTTTTATTAAAAATATTGCTTTTAAATATTATTGTTTTAAGCAAAAAAAGCTTTAAATATTGTTTTAAATTGCTTAAATTGCTTTTGTTAACAAAAACGGTTTTTTTAAAAAAAAGCTACAAAAATAATTTAGCGTGGTTTAATATTTTTAAATAAATTAAATAAAATTAAGCGTATTAAAGCAAAGGAAAAATTTTTAAACAAAAAAAAAAAAAAAAAAAAAAAGCATAAGCAGTAAAAATTGTTTTAGTAAAATTTAATTAAAATTTTTTAAACGTTTTTTTTAACATTAATTTTTTTTTTAAGTTTTAATAAATTTAAATGCTGTCGGTAAAATTAATTTATAGCTATCGCAGCATTTTTTAAATGCTTTATAAATTTTTATATATTATTTATATATAAATATTTTTTTTATTTCATTAAATATTTAATTTTTTTGCTATTTTAACAAAAATTTAGTATTTTTTTAATTTTATAAATATTTTAATCCGTTTTAACTTTAATTTATGTTTTAAAAAATATATAGTTTAGCGCTAATTTAAATAAAAAAATGTAAAAAATTAAATAAATTTGCATTGTTTTTAATAATAATAATTAATAGTTAATTAGTATAATTATTTTTTTAATTTTAAAAAAACCAAGTTTTTTAAAATTTAATTTGTTGCTTTGTTGCTTTGTTTTAATTTATAAAATTTTTAATATAACATTTTATTTTTGTTATAATAAATAAACTTTGTTTTTTTTTGCTAAAACTAGTTTTTTAGTTTTTTTTTTGTTATAATATTTTGTTATTTATTATTGCAAAAATTAAAGTTAAGTTTGCAATTTAGTTTAAATTATTTTAATTTTAATCGCAATTATTTTAGCTTTAAAAATTATAGTTAAAATAATCGGTATTTTTATAAATAATTTTTTTAGTTTTTTAATTTTTGCTTATTTATTATATATTGCTTTATGCAAAAAAATGTTTATTTTTTTATTAATAAATATATTATATGCAATTTATGCTATAAATAAAAGTTTTATTTAATTGTTTTACTAATAATTAATATAGCTTTAAAAATATTATTTTAATGTTTAATTTAATTTTTTCGTTTATTTATTTATTTAAAAATAATATGCAATTAAAAGTTTAAATTTTATTTTTATTTATTTAAAAAAACTATTTTAAACTTTAATATAAATAATTTATTTCGGTTAAAAATAATTTTATTTAGTATTTTATATTTATTAAAATATTATTAAATAAAAATATATGCAAATTATTTTGCAGTTATATTTATTTTAAAAAATAAAAAATACGTATATTTTATAAATCGGTTTATAATAATTTATATTATATTATACTATATTTTTATTATTAAATTTATTAATAAAAATAGTTCGATAATAAAATTTTAAGCAATAGTGTGCTATATTTAATCGAATATTTATATTAATTAAAATAATTTATATAGTTTATATTATATAAATTTAGCTTTAGCGCAAATATTATATTTTTTAATAATATTTTTAACAATTTTTTTTAGCTTTAAAAAATTATACTTTTTTTGTACCTTATATATCGTTTTAGCTATTTTTTAATATTTATGCAAAAAATATTTATAAAGTTTTTAATAAAGTTACGGCGTAACTTTATTAATAAATAAATTTTTTATAATAAATTAAATTGTTATAATTATATTTTTTTAAGTTTTATATTTTAGCCCGTTTTTGCTAATTATATTATTATTAAATTTATTTAAATTGTTTTGCTAGTAAATTTTTAAAAATTATATTAAATTTTAAATCTTTATTTTTTTATAAATATAATACCTAAATATTTTGTTTAAATATTTTAAATTTTTTTATTTTGCATTTGCTAAAAATGTTTGCTTAAATATTTTTTTTTCCTTTAATATAGCATATTTTAAAATTAAATTAAAATAAAAAAATTATTTAATTTTTATATTATTTATTAATTTTTTAAGTTATTATAAATGGTGTTAAATTTTTATAATTTAAATAAATTTTAATAAGTTTTATTATTTTTGTAAAAAAAAGTTTTTATTTTTTAAGTGCTATAATAATTGCCAAAAGTTTTTTGATATAAATTAAATATTATAATGTTATATTTTTTAATGCTTTTAAATAATAAACTATTAAGTGCTATTTTTCGTTTTTTTTAATTGTTTAAATATTTTAGCAATTATTTTATTTAATGTATTTATAATATATTTTATTGTTTTTTTTATTATTTTTGCTTGTTTTATTTTTTTTATATAATTTTTTAAATTTTTATTAAATAACTAGGTCGCTAAATTTTAACTAAAATATTTTTAAAATAATATTGTAATTAAAAATATTAATAATATTTAATATAATTTATTTTTTATATTTTTATATAAATATAATAAAAAATTTAGTTTTTTTAAATATTTAATTGTTGTTATAATTAAAACTGCTTTTATTAAACGCAATAATTTTATAAAGTTTTATTTTATATTTTTAAAAAATTTAATTTTGTTTTGCAATTTTAAAAAATATAATATTAATTTTAATTGAAATTTTTAGTTGGTTTTTTTTTATACTAAATTTTTTATAAAATTTTAGTTTTTATAATTATTTATTGCTTTTTTAACAAAAATTTAATTTATTTTTTTATTTTTATTTTTTAAGTTTAATAAATTTTTAAATTTTGCTTTTTTAATTGAATGCTGTTTGCAATAATTATTTATACATTAATACTATTTTTTTTAATTAAGCATAATATATTTTGAAATTTTTGTTTTAATAATTTTAAATTATTTATAAATAATTTTTCGTTTTTATTTTTGCTTTTTAAATTTTTTATAAATAATACTTTTTATAATTTTACACTTTTTTAGTAAATTTTATAATAAATTTTTATATAGCATAAATATTTACAAATAATTGTTTTTAATTAATTTAAATATAAAAATATTTTTTGCATGCTTGTAAATTATTTTTTAAATTTTTTAAAGCATTATAAATATAATAATATAATTTATATTTATTAATTTTTTATTTATATTTTAGTAAAAATAAAAACGTTTATTTATATAATTTATAAACAATAGCTATATAATATATATATTTTAACGCTATAGCTTTTTTATTTTAGTTAATATTTATATATATTAAATATATTTTCGGCAATATTTTATAAAAAAGTTTTTTGTTATAATTATATAAGCTTTTTTTTTTAATATTTTTGTTTAAATTATTTGCTAGGTTAAATTTAGCGTTATTTTTTGCTTATTAATGTTATAAACAATTATATTTTTTATAAAATAATTAATATAAAAGTTTATAAATAGTTTTATTTTAGCGCAATATAAAAATAGCTTTTTTTAAATATAATTTATAATTTTTATTTTTATAACAAATATATTTTTGCTTAATTTATTTTAATAATTAACGCAATTTTAAATAAAATTTGCATGTTTTATTTTTTAAACTGTTATAAATAAAGCATTTATTTTGGTTTAGTATAAAATTATCGTTTTAATAAATAATTATAACGTTATATTTAGCTTTTAAAAAAGTTTTTTTTTTTTTTTTAATTATTTATTATTATTTTAAATTGCTATAATTTTTGCTTTTTTTTTAAGCTAAAAAATTTTTTTTTAATATTTTTTTTAATTGTTTAGTTTTTTATTAAACCGTTAATTTTTTTTAAAATGTTTTTTTTGCTATAATTAAAATATTTAACCTGTAATATATTTTTAAAAAGTTGCTGTTTAATTATGCTTATTTTTTTTGCTTTTTGCTTTTTATTATTTTAAAAATTTTTAGTTTTTTTTAAAGTTTTTTTTTTTAAAAAATATTGATTAAAAAGTTTTTTATCGATTATAATTGTTATATTAATATATTTTTTAAGTTTATTTAATTTATTTATTTTAAATAAATTATTTTATATTTATATTTTAAGTTTTTTATAAAACAAATAAAATAAAGCTAACTTTAATAATTTTAAAATTATTATTAATTGTTTAAATTTTACAATATATTTTAATGCTTATATTTTTTGCTTAAATTAATATAGCTGCTTTTTAACATGTTTTAATTTTTTAATATTTTTAAATAATATTTTTATATATTTTTTAAATTTGTTATAATTTGCAAAAAAAAATTTTGTTTTTTTTAAGGTTTTTTTTACTGTTAACTTTTAAAAATCTTTTAAAAATTAGCTTAAATTATTTAAATACCTTTTTTGCTAAAAATTATAATATAGCTTTTATTTTTTAGTTATTTTTTATAATTAAAAATAAATACTATTTTAAGTAAAATTGCGCATAAATTAAAAATATATTTACATTAATAAATTTATTATACGGTTTAAAAGCTATAAACTTAAATTTTTTTATATTTAACAGTTTTAATATTATTATTACTTTTAATAAAAATAACAATAATAAAAATAATATTTTTTTGTTTTTTTAAGCTATTTATATAGCTTTTTTAATATTAATATATTTATTATAATAAATTTATATATTTAAAATACTGGTTATTAAGCTATTAGTTTTAAAATTAATAATATAATTACTATAGTTTAAATAATTAATTTTTATATAGCTTGGCTAATTTATAATATTGTTAAAAAAATTTTTATTACTAATAAAATTATGCTTTAGCTTATTAATAATATAATTAATATTTTTAAAGTTGCTTATTAAAAAAACAGCGGTAAAACAGGTGTAATAACTTTAAATGCTAAAAAAAAAAAAAATGTTATAAATTTTAAAGCTAATAATATTAATATAAATAACTTAAAAGTTGTTATTTTTTTTTATTTATAAAATTATTTAAAGTTTTTTTTTTTATTGCTTAAGTTTGTTTTATTGTTGCTTTTAATTTATATTTTAATTATATTTTTAATTATTTTTTCTTAGGCTTAATTTTGTGTTTTTAAGCTTATAATTTAATTAATTAATTTTTTTTTATTTTTTAAAAAAGTTTAAAATTTTTAGTTTATTTTTATTTACTTTTAAATATTAATAAAATATATTTTTTTTTTAATGTTTTTTTTATTTTCGCTTTTTAATTCGTAAAAACTGGTATAAATAATAAAGTAAAATAACTAATAATTTAAAAAGGAAATTTTTAACAAGTTTTTGCTAAAAATAAAAACCTTTATATAAATTTTTTTATATTAAACTAGTGGGCTAATAAATTTTAATTAGCAAGGTAAAAAGCCTATGTTAAATTTATTTTTTTAAGTAACTATATTAAATGCTAAAGCATAAAAAATATTTGTTATTTTTAATATATTAACTAACCGTTTAATTAGTATATATATAAATTAATTAATTTTTTTTAACTTTTTTGCGAGGTTTATTTTGTTTTTTTTTTATAAAAATATTAGTTGCTTTTAAAATTATAACGTTTTTAAATAAAGCACTGTTTTTAGCTTTAATAGCTGGCTTATTTTTTTAGCGCTGCTAATATTTTTTTATTAATTTTATAAAGTTTTATATTTGTTATTTCAATTTTTACCAGTTATTTTTATGCTTATAATTTTTTATTTAATTAAATATTAAAATTTTGTTTTGGTACGGTTTAGTCGGTATTTAAAAACAATTTTAATTTAAAAAATTTTTTTTTTTTTAAAAAATTTGATTACTTATTAAAAATAAAACTAAAAACTGGTATAAAGCGGTAAAACAAATTTTTACTTTATTTACCGGAAAATAAATAAATAATAAAAATAATAAAATAAATGTTAAACGTTTTAAGTAAATCAAGTTTATAAGCTAATTGCCCGACTTGTTTTTTAATTTTTTAAAGTCCGGCATATTGTTGCGAAAACTTTTTAAAAAATTGTTCGGGCAAATGGTATTTTTTATATAGCTTTAAATATATTTTGTTATTTATATTAAACTTTATTAAAATATATTTTTGATCGTAATATTATTTAGCGCAAATTGCGGCAAAATTTATAGCTAATTTAGCGTTTTTGCGTAAATGTTTTTTAAAAAATCGAAAGTTTTTATATTTAATAATATTAATTTTTGTTAAAATATCGTTAAAACTAGGTAAGCAAAAATTAAAAAATTGTTTGTATGCTAATAATTTAATTAAGTTTAAATACGCGCTGTTTAAATTTTATTGCAGTAAAAATAATACGTTTATTTAATTTAGTTTAAAATGTTTAAAAATATAATAGCATAAAGCAATTTTAACGGTTTAATTTTTACGTTTAAATAAACCGTTTTTTTGTAAATAATAAATAGTTATTATAAATAGCTTTGCGCTAAAAATTTTTTATAGTTTTTTTTAAAAATTAAATATAAATTTACGATTTTAATTTAAAATAATATTTATTAAAACTTTTTAATTAAAAAATAATAGCTGCTTAGCTAAAACAGTAGCTTAATTTTTTGCAGTATATTTTATATTGCTTAAAATTAGCAATAACCGCTTAAAAGTTGCGCAAATAACTGTAATAAATACGTTATAATAGCTATATTTTTTTAATTGCTATAAAATATTAACTAAAAAAACTTTAAATAAATTAAAAATAAAGTTTATAGCAATAATTTTTATTAATTTTATATTTTATAGTTAAATAAATTAATAATTACTATAAAACTTTTTATAGTTTATAATATATATTTTATAACTGTTATAATATTTAAAATAAATAATAATTTTATATATTTTTAAATAAATAAAATAAAGTTTTAAACTTTACATTATGCGTTTTTTATCAAAATAATATTTATTGTTATATATTATAGCAAAAAAATTATTAATTTATATGTTTGGTATATATAATTTATATTTGCTTAAATAATTAACGTTATAAATAAAGTTTTTTATAATTGCAAAAAAATAGCCGGGCCAGAAAAAATTATTAACGTTTTTATTATTATTACAAAATGTTTGCAATATTTTGTTATACTTGGGATTTTTGTTATAATTAGCTATAAATTTAATTTAAACGGCTTCGTTTATTACTGCTTTAATTATTATTATATATATTAATAAAACTTTTTTTATTAATTAAATATTATTAAAAACTAGGATTTTATCGGATCGCTTAATTTATTTATTTTTGTTTTTTTTATTTTTAATATTTTTAAAGCAACTAAATATATTTAATATAAAATTAAAACGTTTTAAAAAATAATATATTTATAGTTTATATTGCAACAAATAAATAAAAGCATTAATAAAATATTTATTAACTTTATTTGTTAATTTTATATTTAAATTTGTTTAATTTAAAATATTTTTAGTAGCTAAGTGGTTAATAAATATAACTACTAAATTATATAATGTTTTTACTATAGTTTGGAACTTTTTGCAAGCTTAAATAATATAAGCAATTTTTAATTTTAAAAAGCTATAACGCGTTTTTACTTAAAAAAAACAGCAATTAAAAAATATAACAGAAAATATTTTTATACTAAATATAATTTTACCTAGTTTTTATTTATATTTATTGCGTAAATAAAAAAATATAATGCTAAAGCTTTGCTTTAAAGATTTATTTATTTGCATAAATAATATTTTATATAAATTGTAATAAAAAATAATATTATAGTTATATATAAACTTTTGTATTACTTTAAATAACTTTAATTTTTTTTTATAGGCATAAAGTATATGTTTTATATATAAGCTTATTGTTTACCTAAGTTATTATTTATAACGCGATTAACTTTACGTTTTTTGTTAAAAAGGGCTGTTTTTTTTTATTATAAAAAATTTGCGCACTACGTATAATAAAGGAAAAAAGTGCGAAAAAAACCGCTGCTACTAAAATATTGCTTAAATGCGTTTAACTGGTCGAAAAACTTTAAATTTTAAAAAACAGCAAATTTTTTTTTAATAATAAATATGCCAAATATATTTACTTAAAACCTAAATAGTTAAACAAAAAAATAACCTAAAAAATTTTTTTTTAAAAAAAAATGTTTTTATTGCAAAACAAAGTAAAAATAATACAAAAATAATTAATATAATTTTTTTTAATATTAAAAAAAATAATAATATTATTAATAAAAACTTTGCAAAAGTTTTTATACAGCTTAGTTTTTTTGTTTATAAAACGCTAAGTGTAAGCAAATAAATTGTAAAATTTTATTAGTGCTATTATAAACTTTTTAAGCTTTTAAAAGCTAATAATAATAAAGCAGTTTTAATAATTACAATATACCTTTAATTAAAAAAAAAACTTTGTAGCGTTAACGTAAATAATATATATATTTTTTTTAAATTATATTAATAATTTTCGATTAAAAAAATAATTAATTATTTATTATTGCTATTTTGTTTAATAAGCAAAAATTTAAAACTGGTTAAATTTTAAACATTTTTTTAATTTATTTTTTTACTATAAAGGTTAAATAAGCAAAAAAAATTAATTTATTAATTTATTTTATTTATTTTTGTTTATATAGCTTGTTATACACTGCGTTTAATGCTTTTTTATTTTAATAACTTAATAAATAAACATAATTTTTAACTTTATATTTTTGCTAATTTATAACTAAAAATATTTTTATTTGTTTTTTTTTAAAAAAATATTAATAATGTTTTAATTTTTTTAAACTTTAAATATATTATTAATAATTTAAATAATTTTGTTTGGAATTTTGCTTTTCCCGGTATAAATTAATTAGCTATTTAATAAAACAATTTTGCTAAGCTTTGCAAATTTTTTAATTCCGAAAATATTATAAACTTTAAATATTTTAAGCTTATTGTTTTCCAGTTTTTATAATTTAAAAAAGTCGAAATTTTTAGCTTTAATATTTTAGTAAATTAAATCGGTAAATAAAATGTTTTTAAATGCATTTTTAAATATTTTTAATAATTGTTTTATAAAATATATTAAAATTATTTAATATATTAATAATTTTAGCAATATTATTTATAAAAATTTAGTTTGTTTTATTATTAATTATTGCTTTAATTATAAAAGTTATTATAATATTTTGGTTAATAATAAACGCGTATAATACCTTAAAATTATTAGGTATATGTTACGATTGGGGTGCTTTCAAGAGGCAAAGCTCCAAGTTGGCGTACCAAATGTATATTAATACTAAGGTGAAGAGAAAAAAGAAACTATTCTGCGTACAATTTGGGTGCGTTCGTATTTGTGGGTGCACGGCTAGGTGGGTCACGTGTACAGGTGGCACAGGCCACCTGGAGCGCTGGGCCGACCAGCGGGTCAAGCCACTCAGCCGTGACTGTATATATATGTTTTATATAGTAATACTGCTTAATATAGCTAAAATTATGCTTGGCGTTTTTGCTATTTTTGCGTTTTTAGCGGCATTTAATGCTATAAGCATTTTTGCTACCAGTATTATTTTTAGGCATAATTTTTATAATATTGCTTTAACGCATTTTTTATTACTTTGTTTTATATTTTACCGATTTATATGCTTTTTAATATATTTTTTATTTTTGATAATAAGTTAATTATTATTATTTAGTGCAAAATTGTAAATTTAACAATAGCGGTTATATTATTTTTTTAATTTAGTTTAAAATTAAAATTTTAATTAAATAATAATAATTTATAAATATAAAATATTATTATAATTTTGCTTAATTTAAATATAATATTATACTATAAAGTTATTTTGCGAATATATAAATATACACAAAAATATATTTTAAATTTTTAGCAAAATTTTTTTGCGTTAGCAAAAATAACTTTTTATTGCTTAAAATTAATAATTATTTTGCAAAAATTAAAAAAATTTGTTTTTAAAAATAAAAGTATACCGTAGTTTTTTAAATATACTTAAGTAAATTTAATAATTTTTATTAAAATAAAATTACTATATTTATTTGCGCTAAAATAATATAATTTTATTGTAGCGTATTATATATATTAGATATATTTTTTGCCGATATTTTTTATTTTTGTTTTTTAAAATTTGATAATATATTTAATATATTTTAAAAAATTAAAAATAATTAAGCTTTATTTATATTTGGTATTATAATAAATTTTAATATTTATGCCGTTAAATTTTTTTTATACGGTAATTTAAAAAAAAAGTGTTTATTGTTTAATTGTTAATTTATTGCTTTATTAAGTTTATATAAGCGTAATAGCGCTTTTTTAATCGTAAATGCTAAAATATATTTTTTAGCGTTACCGAGGTTTTTTGCTGCCGCAAAAAAAGCATAATAGTTTAATTAGCAATTTAGCAAATATTTAAAAAATTTATTTTTTAAATTAAATATTATATAATAATTTTTGCATTTACGTTATAATTTATTAGCCGAAAATATATTTTCGATTTATTTTAGTAATTAAAGCTAATAATAGCGTGTATAACATTTTTTTTTTTTAAATTAAACGTTTTACTGCAAAATTAACAAATTATGCTATAATTAATAACTATATATCTTTTATTAAAGCTAAAGTTTAAGTTAAAATTTAAATAGTGCGATTGTTTGTTATTATTGTTACTAAAAATATTATTTATTTTTTTTGCTACATTAGCTCGATTTTAAGTGTAATTATAATTGCGCTAATATTTATTTCATTTATTTATATGTTATTTTTTGCTTTTTTTACGCTTTTTTTTTTAATTTTTATTAAAGTTAATTTTTATTTTTATTTAATTTGTTGCAATTTTTTTTTGTTGCATTTATTGCGCCGTTTGTTTTTTTTGTTTTTTAAATATTTAAAGTTATAGCAAAAATTTAATTAGCTTAAATATTTTTAACGTGTTGTAATTAATAGCAGTAATTTTGCTTTAACTATTTAAATTATATGATTAACCAGTTTTTAGCTTAATTTTAAAGCTAAAAAATATTGCTTAATATTTAAGTTTATTATGTTTTAAACTTATATTATAACGCTATGCTAATTATTATTATTTTAGTTTAAAATTTTAATTGCTTTTGCATATCGGAGTTTTTTTTATATAAATATAATTATAGCCGCTTTGTTTTAGTTTATATTATTAAGCTTTAAATTTTATTTTTTATCGGTAAATTTTTTAGTCGCTAATAATAATTGCATAAAAAATTAGTTTGTAAATTTTTTTAAAATTTTTTTTAAGCTTTTTGCTTTTATTTTTTTGCAATAATTGGAAATAAATTTGTTATTTTATTATATAACCGCTATTTTAGCTAAAAATATAAAAAATAATATTATAATTTATTTATTTATTGTTTTTTTTATATTGTTATTTTTTATAAACAAGTTAATATAATTAATAAAGCAATATATATTAATAAAAATTAATTTGTTTTTATTTGCTATTATTTTTATTTTTTTAGCGTTATATTAATTTAAATTAAAAATTTTTATATTTGTTTTTTTAAGTTTATTTATTTCGCTATAATTAGTAGTTAATATAAAGCTTGCAGCTTTAAATATAGCTTAGCGGTTAAAATTATTGTTATGTAAATTATAAAGTAAATTTTAAAACTTTGCTGTTGTTTAAATTGTTATTAATAATTTATTAAAAACTTTAATAAGCTGTTTATATTTAATAGTTTTAACGTGTTGCTAAATTTTTAAGCTATTATTAATTAATATTTTATTAATTATTTTATATTATTAAATTAAACTATTAAAAAAAATTATATAATTTTTAAATTAATGTTTTGCAAAATTGCGCTAAAGCTAAAAAATATTTTTTATAGTACGGTAAATTAACCAAAAATAAAATATATTTAGCTTGCTAAAATAGCAAATAGTATATTAAACGATATTGTTAATATTAATTATATATTAGCTGCAGGCAATAATATTAATACGTTATAACAAATAAAAATGTTTTTATTTGCATTTTAATATTATTTACTGTTTTTATAAAAGCTAAAGCGCAAATTATTAATATTAAAAAAATTAGCTGATAAATAAAATTAATTAAATTTTTTGCTGCTTATATTTAGCTTGTTTTAAGCTTAAAGCTAAATAATTAATATATTTAAAGCTAGGGCTATTAATATTGCTAAATTTTTAGTTAAGTTTTATATTTAAATATATATTAAAATAAATAACTTATTAATAGCTTTAATATTTTTGTTTAATTTAATAATTTTTTTATTTAGCGATATAATATTTTTATATATAATATTAATTTTTTTTTTTTTTTGCAGCTTAATTAATTATTTGCTATAAATTTTTTTTAATTATTTTTTGTTAATAATTTTGCTGTTTAAACTTATTTTTAATAAAATTTTATAAATTTTGGTTTTGTTTTAAGTTTTTTAAAACTTTAAAAAAGGTTTTTTGTTTAAAGTTTTAAATTTTATTATATATTAATAGTTTTTTGTTTCCGATTAATATTTTTTTAACGGATTTGTCGGGCATATTTTTTGGTGCTGCGTTTATAGTATGTAATATATTGCGTTTAGCAGGTTTTTTTTTAAGCTTAAACAGGTTTATTTTAGCTATATTTAATTAAAATTTAAAAAAACTTAGCTAAAAAAGTTTTAGCTATATTGCGTTTAAAATATGTTTTATTTTTAAAGTATTTAATTTGCTAAATAAAAAAAATTCCCCGGGCAAAAATATTAAATATATAAACGGGTATTAAAACAATAGGTTATATAATCGTTTAAAGCGTTTTTTAATAAAAATAAATAGTTTTAATAGTAATTTATTTTTGCTAATTAGTAATAATTTTTTAGCGGCTATTAATTTTAATATAAAGTTATAAACTATAAAAATAATTTAATATTTTATATAAAAATATTAAAAAAGTTTTTTTAAAATATGCTAGTATTATATATTTATTACTAAAATTTATAATAATTTTATTATTTTATTGTAAATTTATAAAATATAATAGCTTTAAAATTTGTGTGCCGGCTGGTGCTTATACACAGATTTACTAATTAACTGTTATATAATTTTAATTTTACAAAAAAATTTTTACGCAAAATTGCTAAAATTACTTAATGTTTAAAAAAAATATATAACATATTAAAAAAAAACAAAGCATAGTAAAAAAAATAAAATATAATATTTTTAATAATATTTTATATATAATAAAATAATTAGTAAAACTGTAAATGTTAATTTTATTTAATAAAATTAAATGCGGTATTGCAAAAAATAAATATAGCTACTTAAAAAAATGCTAAAAATAAAAATATTATAATTTTAATTTATTTGCGATTTTAGCGGTCAATAATTAAAATAAACTTAATATTAAAATATGTTTAATTTGCATAGTTTTAATGTAAAATTAAAGTAAATTATAGCGTTTAAAAATAATTTATCGATATAACTTTAAAATAATAGCGCGGCTATTAAAAAACTAATTTAGCGTTTTTTGCAAAGTTATTTTATTTTGGTGTAAAATTTGCGGTTATTAAAAAATTAATCTAAAGTTTTAACCGTAATAGTTTTGTTGGGGTTTTAGGTGCGCGCAGCTATTAAAAAACTAATTTAAGCACTTAATATTACCGGCAAAAAAAAAAAAAGCTAAAAAAACTGTTAATTAAAAGTCGCAAAATTAATAGTTTACTTTACTACTTAGTAAAAACTAATATAAATAATAAAGTAAAATAATTAATAATTTAAAAAAAAAAATTTTAATAAATTTTTGCTAAAAATAAAAACCTTTATATAAACTTTTTTATATTAAATTAATAAGTTAATAAACTTTAATTAATAAGGTAAAAAAGCTATATTAAATTTACCCCTTTAGGTAACTATGTTATTAATACCGGTATTTATAACAATATTAATTTTTATTAATTAAAAAACTATTAAAATATAATAAATTTATTATATAACAATATAATAAACTTGTTAAAGGTTTTTAATTTGCAAATAACAGTATAAAAATTAGCAAATATTTTTTAAAAAAATTTATTATATTTTTATTATTATGCAATAAAAAATATTATTAAATATTAAAATAATAAATATATTAATATTTAGCAATTTTAAATTAATAACTAAAAAATAAAAACAAACAAATAATTAAATATAAAAAAATATATCACTATATAAATATAAAAAATATAATAATTGCTTAAATTACCGTAAGCTTAGTAAGCTATAAATCACTGTAAACCTAGTAAGCTATAAATTACTATAAGCTTAATAAGCTATAAATCACTATAAACCTGGTAAGTCAAGTAAATGGTCACATAACAAAAAAAAAGCACGGGTGCGAAAAAAAAAAAACAAGTGCGAAAAAAGAAAAAAAAATATTAGGCCGCCACCTAGTCCACCCCTGTACTAACACGTATTCGTAACAATAGCGAACCGGGCTTATAACTCTCGCGTTTAAATAAAGCAAAGCCCACCTGCGCACATATAAAATCAACTGCAAATAAAATATAAAGCTTTATTAGTTTAAATTGTAACCTATAATACATATGTGAGATGTTTTTCTTTTTATAGCGGAGCGTACGGGACTACGTTGTCCCGCTCCCGGATCCACTCAAGTGTGACAACCTTGCCGACACTCTCTACCCTCTCTCCTGATTCAAATGACTAGAATACGTAGTGATGATCGTCATGAAACCCTACTAAAGGAATTGAATATCTTCCTTAAATGCCTACAAATTAAAAATCCCTTGTTTGAACGGGAATATGTGACCGTAAAAACTTCTGAGTTTGGCGTGCATTCGTTACAGCAAACTATAAGACGTGCGTCATCTTTAGCCTCTCATTGGGTGTTTGACAGATGAGAATGACATTTGTAAATCCTTTCCTACACTGAGGTTGCCTCACGAGGACATCCCTTAAACTTCTGTCAACATACTACTTAGCTATCTAATCTTGTAAAGCCCATTTTGCAGCTTCCTCCGCATGGATTGCGCCAGGTTCGATTACAACGACATCCGTTGGAAGGTCCTCCTCGCGCACAACAAATCCTAGATCAGTACTTCCCAATATGATGCCTTGGGCCCCCTCCTCTATCAACTTGTTTGCTTGCCGTATAAACATCGCCTTCGTTTGGGGCGTTACCGCAGCAATGCCTTTCGCGACTTCGTTTATCATGCCGCGGTTGACCTCTTCCAGGTCAACTTGTGTTTGAGGCACAAGGACCTTGAAACCGTTTTCGGGAGCCTCCAGTCGCCCAATGAAGAAATCAGGATCCTGTCGGTCTAGCATAGTGATCTGCGGCCCCAACAGCCCGACGGTGCGTACATGTGGATGCTGGGATCTTAGACGCGTTGCCACGCAATCGGCAATGTGCAGCATTGGTACATCGGTAGGGGACAGGGCCTGACGGATTCGTGATGTAGCTTTGTGAGCTAAGATTGCAGACACGACTACAGCGTCGACTTTGCTAGATAACGCGTCGATTGGATCGGTGTAAACTTTGGCAAAGGCATCCCAGTTTCCTGCAGTGGCGTACTGGATCATGTCCTCCAGATTGGCGCTGTATATATATAAGGGAGCGTTGTGCCTCCCGCCCAAAGCTGATCGAGCAGCGCGGTTGATGACGTCGTAGTATAGTTTGGTCACATCCGGCGTCATTCCACCGAGCAATAGGAGGGTCCTCATTTCGAATGCTTGATAAGGGGAAAGGCTCGGATTGGATTAGACTTTATTTTGATCTTGAGACGTTGAACAGATCAATCTAGCAGAGCACTAGTGCTGCTAATATACACCAGCATACTAATACAATGCCGATGACTCACCGTCGCGTTGATAACCAATTGCACGTTGTCGAAGAAAGGGCGTGGAAACTCCGCCCGTCCCGTCCCCCAGATTCTAGTTCTGCAGATGACTCCCAGGATCATCGATAGCGCCTAGACTAGATAGAATTTATACTCCACTTCATCCGATGAAGTCAACGAATCATTGCTCTAGCTAACGATTGGTGTCTAAAACGAGCACCGAGTCTCGAAGGCGGTCGCACCGCTACGAATGCAACGCCTCCTCTAACCACTTGATCGCTTGTTCATAAATAGGCTTGCACTTTTCTTCCCTCTTTATCTTCTTTTCTGGCTTATGTCCGAAATGATGAGTAAAACCATGAGAACACCCCCGCGCCAAAGTCCATTTATATGTTCCCACCTCAAAGTCGTCTTCCCCGTTTTCTGTTCCACGGCTAGCAAGTTCATTAATCATCAACTGGCTCTCTAGCCGCAACATATCCCACTCAGCTCCAATGAAATGGATCCAAGGCGGAAGGTCTTCTTTTCTAGCGTAGCAAGGGCTAAGCAAAGGATCCCGTCGGTTTTGGCCAGATGATACATAACCCCAATCAAACCAGTAGCTGGAGAATTCGAGCGAATCTTTGGGGCCATTTTTATAAGGACGACTTTCGAGCTTATAAGAAGGAGGGTGGCCCCAATCAACGATTGGATAGAAGGCTAACAATGCATTGATCTTGCCTTTCACAGGAGGCAGTTGGCTGGCGCCCAGTGCGAGGTTCCCGCCTGCACTGAAACCTCCTAAGACAACTTTGGTTTTATCAATGGGCAAACTGCCATCATTGAGAACAGCCTCGACGACGGCGCCTATGTCATAGACGGCAACAGGGAATGGATACAAGGGCGCTTTAGAGTAGTTGAGAGACACAATCAACATGCCAGTCCGCTTTGCCCACATGATGCAAAAATCATCATCTTGTCGGGCATCGCAGACTGCAAATGCGCCCCCGTGAATATTTACATACAGGGGTAATAAGTCCCCGGGCTTGTAGTTTGGTGGGTAAAAGACACGCGTCTGGAGAGCTGGGCGACAGGGGTAGTACTTTGTAAGTGTGGGACTTAGAGACGCCGGTCGCGGATATAGGAATCGGTGAACTGCGAACACAATGGAAGCGAGAATTTTGAGTGCCCATAGTCTGATAAAGCAGTTTATACGATGCGGTAATGGGAGGCGGACTTTTAGGAGAGGGGGAGCACCCTCTTGCTCAAGGGCGGTGAGAGTCTCTGGCATTTCAAAATGCTGAGCCAGCTCCAAAACCAGAAGTGAATTGACTATGTGGCAGGAATCAGAGGGGGGGTTCAGTGATTATCATGACGAGATGATATTAAATATTTCCAAGATATAACAGTTGCTGAGGCCGGAACTCATGCGGATGAAAAACATCAATATCTAAGCGTTGGCATCTTCTCATTTGTCAGCAAGGAACCCCTGGATGAAGAACCAGGGTTGGTGCGCTCAACAATTTTTTGCTGAGAACTTGCAGCCTATTTAGGAAATTTCCTAAGCTGGTTGGTATATTCTCCTCTGGTACTAAGAACTCTGGATGCTTTGCGAACTAGCGTCAGGACTATCGACGATGTGACGCTGTCTACACTTGCATCTCAACGATGATTTGCGTAGCTAGAAGAGCATTTCGATCTTTCACTTTGACCGGGTAGAGGTGTTGAAATCGTGTTATCGGCATAGTTATAGTAGCCCATTATAATAAGGACTAACGCGTATTTGTAAGTGAGGTTCACCAGTTTTGTTCCTACAACTTGCCATTGAAGTATGACAAGGGCATTTCCATTACGGAATACCAGGTTGAAGGTCACGGCAAGTGTAGCCATTCGATGGGATCGCGTGTAAATGACCATGTAAAAAAGTCCAAGAAACGGGAAGAAAGCTAGCTAGGCGGGTTTCTACAGAACCTACCACTTTGAAGTAAAGTGAGAAAGAGGATAAAGTATGATTCGAGACCAAGTCTGTGTTTTGAGATTAGAAGGGTGTCGGCTCCGGTGTTTACCAGATCTGCTTCACTGGACGCTTAGTCTCACCTTGTTACACGGCAAGTAGGTTGTGCGACGCCGGATAAAAAGACAGCTCTATATAGGTAAGTATCCACCAGAGACTATGTCACAAACTGAATGAGAAGTTCAAAGCGAGATCTGACTGAATAATCTATGCTAGGGGGCAGACATCCCTAATCGGAAAATGCTGCTTACTCTCCAGGGTGTCCGTTCTTCTGGTCGGAGGTCGATGTAAATAAGGACCATCAAAAGGAAATTGAATTTACCTCAGCTGTAAAGTAAATATTGTAGAGTGTTTTATTAATTTATCAAGCACATAACGAAGATGCATAGTGCGAGAAGAAAGGAATGAGACTAGTGCCGCAGCAAGATCACCGTCTGCTTGAAAATTACTCGGTGCTCTCTGTCTAGTACTAGGTAATCCTACATTACCATCGAATTATTGCGCCCGGCAGATCTGGTCCCTACACGGAACTGTTTGCTGTTTCTAGACCATAGAGTACTTCATTACACAGTGTACCGTCCGGCGTATGAACTTTGATTTTAAAATCGTCATCGGTACAGAACTCTGATACGGTCTCTCAAAAGCTGGGACAGATGCACAATAATCTAGATAAGACGGGTGCAGTGATAACTGGTCTTTGTAAGAGACGTGATGGCTTCGTGAAAGTGTCTGTAAGACGAACAAGAATAAGCCATCTCAACAATCTCACGCTCCATGAAGGAGGAACTATGACTACTCAAGCCCCCTAATTGGCACGATATTTGGCCTGCAGCATAAGCTGGGGGATATGATGATAGATATAGATCTCTTTCTCTGAGACAACACTTTAACGATTTCTCATGAGTTTCTACTCAACAAATACATACTCTCTGGCTTTAGCTTATTTGCTGCCATAAATCGTGACACCAGAAGAGCAAGTAAGATCCGTCGGCACAAGCTCGTGCGTCAGAACAGCAAACATGCATGGGATGCCGTGTATCGGGACATCCGGGCCGATGGTATTTCATGTCGCACTGAAGATTAATATAGATAGCAAGAGGTTAAATCATGGTTCCTCATCGTTATATGTGTTACATAACCCAGCCAATTGATTAAATATGAATCTCCAGCAGCTAAGCGCAGTGCGATCTATCATCCAGATTCGGACGTACCCCTTTTTCTCATTACAGAGAGATTACGCTCTCTGCTCTCTTCTTCTCCTCGGATATAACACCCCAAAATCCATATACAATGCTACAGACGACTCATCGCCGGCCAGTAAGTCCGCATTTGGTACTCCATGATCATGGCCCTCACCACAGTATCCACAACACTTCTGGGTCTAGTAGTGGCGTATACAATCTGGACCGCTGCTGCCCAGGAGCTCAAGGCACGGAAAGCCCGAGCACTTGGTGTCCCCTGTATTCGTCTCCCAATTGACACAAATAATGTGTTGTGGTAGGCCTTCGAGCCGTGCATTTGGAATACAGTCGATCGCCTCCCTTTTACGTGGTCTTCATACCCCGACTTCGTTCGCTACAGCCGTCGGGGATGGAAATATACCGAGAAGTACGAAGCATACGCTCGCTTGGGACAAGTATGGGCCCTTGTAACTCCCGTTACGATGTACTTGCATGTTGCAGACTCGGATGCTATTGGCGAGGTCTTCGCTAGGCGGGGTGAATTTGTTCGGCCGCTTAAGGAATATAGTACCGAGTCCCATTCACCACACTTAAAGCAAAGCATACTAATATGCCATAGAACTTCTGGAGATTTATGGCCCTTGTATATCCACCGTTGGCGATGAGTGGTCTCGTCACCGCAAGGTTGTTGCCGCGCCCTTCAACGAAAGCATCATGGAATTTGTATGGGAGGAGTCACTTCGCCAAGCAAGGAACATGCTCCGTTGTTGGGTATCTGCCTCTGAGTCGGGAATACGCAGTGTGAAAAAAGACACGAGAACGCTTTCTCTTAATGTGCTTGCATCTGCTGCATTTCGCAAGTCCTACGAGTTTCGCGGCTCGGCCGAACCTGCGATTAATAATGAGGCAACCAGCTATCGTGACTCACTACAGATTGTCCTCGACAACATAATCCTTCTTCTAGTCATTCCTTTCAGCCTTCTTACTAGTCACATCGTTCCAAAGAGGTGGGGAAAGGTGGGCAAGGCAACAGTCTCTTTCAAAGAGCATATGAGAAGAATGCTCGACAGAGAGACAGAAGCCTTGACGAAAGGAGTTCCAGGTTCGGGTGGAATTATGACGAGCTTTGCTCGTGCTCTTCGAGTACACAACCAAGAGGCGAAAGATCCAGAACAGAAGAACTCCGACAATGTCAAGAAAGGTCTCTCTGTGGAAGAGATTTTTGGGAACGTGTTCGTGATCAACTTCGCGGGACACGACACGACAGCAGTCACCTTCGCCTTCAGCATGTTACTGCTGGCTGCATACCCCTCCGTCCAAGAGTGGATAGCGGAAGAAATTCGCGAAGTAACTAAAGACATACCTATTGAAGAGTGGGACTATAAAGTCCTTTTCCCAGTACTCAAACGTTGCCGGGCTGTTATGTTCGAGACTTTGCGCATTTATCCTCCCATTCCGGCTCTCCCCAGAGTGGCGTCTAGAGTCACACAAACAGTCCCAGTGGGCGACCGAACGCTTGTGATCCCTCCGGGCGTGAATACAACTATACCCTTAAAGGCCGTACAGTCCAGCCCAGGTTACTGGCCGGACCCAGAAACATGGAAACCTTCTCGCTGGATATCCCAAACAACTTCGGACTCCATCATATCAAATGAACGGGGTCTAAGCGAAGAGCTATTGCCACCAAAACCTGGCACTTATTTTCCCTGGTCGGATGGACCCCAAAAGTGCCCCGGAAAGAAATTCTCTGAGGTTGAGGCAGTTGCGGTCTTGGCTTGCATTTTCCAACAGCATCGCCTCCTTATCCAGAAAAGAGCAGGTGAAAGCGACGAAGCCGCACAGAAGCGGGTCTTGGCGTGTACCCACGAGATCACCGTGCTGGCATTATTGAAGATGACGAATTCTGACAAGGTCTGCTTGATTTGCAAGAAAGTCTGATCAAAATTAGCTTGTCACTCTTACAGTCTTACTGACGCATATGGGTGCGCAGTTGCTTCTTTGTTGTACAGAGGAGACCTCACACGCGTCATATGGGGCAAAGCCCGTATTTCGATGCTATTGGCAATTGTATCGCGTGAGACTATCAGGCGCTCGCCTATCTGAGACACAGTGACGGAGAATGATTTGGGATACCGACGTGTGCGTTATACTCTATATAGCATCGAGTATTTATTTAGTAAGGGAGGGTTTGGGAGAAGACAGAATGGTCAAGGACGCAATTGTCCCCTGTAGCCTATTGCGTTAGCATAGAATTCGAATCACATGGCGCAATGGGAAGACCCTGAACGTTTCATCCAGGTCTGCGGCGGGTTTCTCTCTAGCTAGTTGTTATTGGTATCATGACTCTTTACTTACTATATACCAGGATACAAATTCCTTGCACCTGCAACTTCAATACACTCCGAATGGGACAAGCTTGCTTTCTGATGATTGTGACGCACATAACTAACTGCAGGGCAGCCATGTCACTAATCCCTGTGAGCTTCACAGCTAAGATCCGAGCTCGGGTAAACTAGTTAGCTGTGGGGGCTAGGGAGAGAACCCGGCTTAATAGGTATTAGGAGGCATGGAACTGACAAAACAGTATCATACAAAAGAACAATTTCAACATAGCCGATGCAAAGAGAATTTATAGGGTTGTTCGCGATACTGTTCATGGCACCAATTTCAATCTGTGTTCAGCCCCGCCACCGCAATGAAATTTAAACACACGAGAAAATCGACCAATGCACCGGATTCGGCCGTCAATAATACCGCTCTATTTACATCTTGGTCTCTTTTTGGTAGAATGAATATAGTAATGAAGAGATGAAAAGCAAGAGAAATTCCAAAATGCTATACAATAACGCAGCTCTCAGAATGTTCGTATACCATTAGGTACAGGATCTTCAACTTCCCATGCCCCGCCCGCTTCAGGTCCGCTAGTTGTCAGCCATTCGGAAGTTGCCGGCACAAACGCATTATCCCACCGTTGAGAAGCGATTGCGTCAGTCAGCATTTCATAATTGATCGATTCATCCGAAGGGTATTCCACGTCCCGCGCGCTGGCGGATTCATGAGCCTCTAACCATCTCGCCCAGCTCCCGCTACGGGGAATCTTGATACCTTGTGGACGCCTGAAGAAATTCGTCTTGTCGGCCATACGCTTGACTTGGCGGAGTCTTAAGTAGTTTCCCCCGTAAAAGGCTTTTTCGTAGGTGCTGCCTAGGGATTCGTCTGGGAAAGCGACAAGAGACGCCTGTTTGAGAGTTAGCCATTACCATACATTAGGGTCCAGTCTGCGATAACGGGGTAGAAGCCCTGGAATCCTCTACTTAGGTGACTTGTACTCCCGAGACATGTCAAAAGTGGATAAAAGAGCTTGCCGGACTCACCTGCCTCATCAGAGACAAAGGCTTCAAACGATCTTTGAATCTTCCCAAGAAACACCTCATGTCCCTTTCCAAGAACTTATCCCTAAATCGTATCATGATGTCCACATGGTATAACGCATCCCGCCATCGGAATGCCGTAGCGCTTTTTGTTCTCCTGCTGGCCTGGCCTCCAGAATGGATGAAGTTGACTTGGCATAAACAGTTCGGTTCTCCCCCAAAGAGCCGTCTAAAAGCTTCTAGCTCTTCCTTCAAGATAATAGTAACCGCCATGGCATCGCCAACCGAGTTTCCAAAGCAGAAAGAGCTCGATATGCGGAACGCCCCATTCGACGGGAATGCGTGCCCGGTTTCCTCATCCCATAGGACTGCTAGTGATTCGTGGAAGAAGCGCGTCGATCTTTCAGGTAGGACTCTGCGCCTGAATTGCTTCTGGAGGTCTTTTTGCAAGGCTGCCTTATGAATCTCACTACGAAAATTACTCTCACTGCCGGCGTAGTATAAGCGAAAGCGGATTCCTATGGCGCCGCCCTGAGCCTCAGTATCAGAAAACCAGCTGCTATCGATTGTCATCCGATCAGACCATGGTGTTGTATAGAAACGATACATGGCAGTTATGAGATTTCTATAGTCGTCGATTGGGTCTGGATACCATGTGAATCGTCCGGCCGTCACTAGACCGCCTTCTGGTAGTTCAAGTATTCTCAGTACCATACGTACTATTATGCCGAAGTTGCCAGCACCTCCACCACAAAGCGCCCAGAAGGTCATCCCCTCCGCCGAATGTTCTTTGTCACTTGCTTTAACAGTTATAAGCACACCATCAGCTGTGACCATTGAGATTTCTTCCACGGTATCACATCCCATCCCGAAGGTTCTTGAGAAGGGTCCGACACCTCCGCCAAGTATGAAGTCAGTGACACTAACAGTCGGACATCGGGCGCCATTGACAGCAAGCTCATGCCGTCGCGCATTGATGAGCGGTTTATATGCATTGCCCCATAGAGCACCACAATAGACTGTCATCAATCGGCTTTCTTCATTCACCTCTACCTGATCCAGCCTGACCACTAAGTTCGCCGAGTCAGCATTTATTCTTTCACGTAATTTGCTCAAAAGTTCTCAGATCTAAGCCACTGTGCCGCCTGACAACGAGTCTGTCATGACAGGGAGCTGATCGAGAGAGAAGAGGACTTCAGGGATAGCTTACTGTCCACCAAGAAGAAGCCAGTGTTTGTTGAGGACCCAGTGAATGAATGTTCGCTATTCTTTACGGTAAGAGGTATATTGTTTGCCCTGGCTATTGAAACGGTTGTTTGTACGTCGGATATTGATTGAGGCTGTATGACGTATATCGGCCGTGTGTAGCGATGAAGAAAATTCGAACTCGATACAGATAGTTCATATTCTAAATCTCCTGGTTCGTATACGAGAATTTCACCGTCGTTAAGTTCCTTTGTGATGGCAGCCAGATCTTTTCGGGATTTGCTTTCACTCTGTCCTTTCGGTTTCTCTGCTTTTCTTGACTTTTCCGATTTCTTCGAAACATCTTTGCTGTCGTTTGCCTTTTCTCTTAAAGTGCTACTTTCGGGTTGCTCGATTGAGCGGCTGTTACTCGGCGGGCGAGTATCTATGCTCATAGGATCAGACATGGTGACAGAGGACAAGGGGCGTTATGCTCTAGGAGAAATCATGATCAAGACCCTGCAACTGCGCGGGATTAGAGTATGCGCTTGATGAGCTAATGTAATAAGGGTAATTTTCTCTTTGACGTGAGTGCTCATCAGAGCAACGTTAGCTCTTTGTACTATATCTTACACTTTGTAGCTCATTTGGATGTTTGCGATCAAATCAAAGAAACTTGTCTTATAACAGAACGGGCTAAGCACAATAGCTATTGAATTGAAGATGTCTTTGTTTGGGTTCCCTTGGGTCTTTCCAGATTTTCGAGATAGATATGTGACAATAGGGCTAGTCTCTCTTTTTGATTATTATTTTCACTCTTGTTCAGACTGAGCAGTGCAATACCGTTTGCACATTGCCAATCTAATTGAACGTATAAATAGCAGTAGAAGAAATGCAGAGCTATATACGCTGGGATATAGGAGTCCAAATCTCCCCTTTCCTTCGGTCACGTGCTACTACAACTATGTATTTTTACTTCCAATTTTATCAGCTACATGCTCCCATATCAGGCGTTTGACCCCTTTCCAATTATCCGATTGTTAGTAACTCCACACTGACCTACGGAAGGCAAAGCTAAAGCCAAAGGATATGATAAAAGGCACACTCAAAGGGTATCAATCGAGTAATATATAATTAGGATAAACTATCCTAGGTAATTATCCCACATGAAATTAATGAGAGATGCAGAAATGACACACGTATATTAATTATAAATCGACGATATGAAACCCCATAGGAAGAATCAAGGCCCTAAATCAAGTAGCAAAAGCTTAACAAACTTGGTGACAGGCCACGACATTTTATTAAGTCTAGCTATCTTAGCAATTTCCGGATATGTCGCAAGCAATTTTCTCAGCGAGCGCATCTAACACAGCGTTAGCTTTTTTTTTTCAACACTCATCTTGAACTGATCGGGAGGTACTTACAAGCAATCGGTTGCGGATGTCCAGAAGGGAGGAACGGGAGAGCTGACAAATCGACAACACGCAAGCCTTCCACGCCAATAACGCGGGCTCTAGAATCCACAACTGCATTTGGATCATCAGTTGTGCCCATTGCACATGTGCACGATCCGTGCCAGACTGTACTGGAGTCTCTGCGGATAGCTGTTTCGATCTGTGCATCCGTTCGGACACTAGTGGTGCCTGGGAAGTACTCTTCTCCAGTCACTAGGCTTTGCATAGCTTCAGTGGCCCAAAACTCACGAGCCCGCTTGAACCCAGCAACCATGACATCGATGTCTGTCTGATCCGTGAGGAGATTGGGATTGATCTGGGGATGCACATATGTATCAGGCGATGTGATCGTTACCGTTCCGCGTGAGCGCGGTGCGCCAAGCGCAATCGCTAAGGACGCGTAGTTGTTGCCGTCAGCTGGACCCGGACTTCTCGAATTTTGGATGTTTCCTAGAAGCGCAGCAATAGTGATGTACTCAACCTCAGGCCAGTCCGCTGGGTAGGTAGCTAGAGTTGCCAGGGTTCTGTTACTCCATTTTGCTCGCAGCGCTTTTGGGACCTTTTCCCATCCGAGGATATCCACGCCAGTACTCGTAAGAAGTCCACTCGCGCTGTTGTCAAACAGTTCTGCTTGTTCCGCCGCAAATGCACTATCGCCGAGAGAAGAAAATGTGGGCGCATTAACAGGGAATGCGATACAATAGAACACATGGTCTTGCATGCCCTGTCCGACACCCGGCCTATTCGCAACAACTGGTATGTTGAGAGACTGTAGGTCTTTCTCTGGACCCACACCGGAAGCAAGTAGTAACTGAGGTGAGCCAAAGACACCCGCGCTAAGAATGACCTCTTTGCGAGCGGACAGAACATATTCGAATCCTTCTGTGTCTACGATAACGCCAGTGGCCGTCTTGTTGGCGTCGAATACAATCTTCTTGGCCATGGCCCTAGTATAGACCGTGTAGTCAGGATGTCCGAGGGCCGCACGGAGGAATGAGGTCTCGGAAGATTCTCTGTTCATTGTCTCGGCGTCCACTGTGGACGCGGTCCACCCATGTCCCAGTAAATTTCCACTTAGGAAACCGTTGTTTGCTAGAATACCCATCTGCTGAAATCCTTTTGTTGCCCACGAACCGAATGCAAACGCGAAATTAGAAAAAGTTACGGAGAGGGGCCCACTTCCGTCTCCAACGACAGTCTGGTCGTACTTAGGGGTAGAATTGGACGGGCGAAAATGCGTGTTTGGATGCGTGAAGTTCAGGCTCTTTTCGAAAAAGGGGAGAAAGTTGTCAAAGGAATAACTTTGGTCGCCCACAGTATCAGCCCATCTTTGTAAAGTGTCGATAGTAGGACGTTGGTAGACCATATAGTTTCTAGCAGAGGTGCCTCCCAGGACTTTGCCACGGGCATAATGCATCGTCTGGTTGAAGCCTCCCTAGGACCAGGTCAGGAGTTGGATTTAGGGTCTAAGACCTGCGGCTATAGGGAAAAAGACATGGAAGAGGCCGGAAGAAAGCGCATAGAGGAAAACACAAAGAAACCTGGTATATGGGAACAGCATAGAGGTAGCAGACAGTTTATTGATCGCCTTTGCAACTCTACACTGTCTAATTCAGAGCCCCTTGTCTTCTTGGGTGAATTGCGACTCACAGCTTGAGGAGTTGTAACATAGCCCCAATCCACCAGTGGCTGCCAGTCATGGGGACTTTTCCAGGAAAACGCAACATCATTGCCCGGGATTTGGCTGAGATTGCCGTTGCTGATTTCGTAGAACGAACCGGCCTCCACTATCGCAACACTTCCAGCACTTTGTTCAATGAGCCTAGTAGCGAGCGTAAGACCAGCGGTTCCTCCACCAACAATCACGTAATCGTAGGTGGCGTTGTCTCCTGGAATTCCAAACGATGAGCCAAAGGGAGTTCCTGCCTGTACGGAAACAGCTAGCAAGAGGACGCTGACTGCTTTGCAGCGAGCATTTGCAAAGGCAATAGAGCCGATCATTCTGAAGGAAAGAAAAAAATGCTTAGAATGATCAGATTGCAGACACCGAGGGTACCTCTGCGTTCCGGGCTGAGGTTGGAAACATATACGACTGAACAACAGTAGAGCTGTGGGTGTTTTATTAGTTCGCTCATCCCTGCGAAGAAACGTGGCGGCCACCGCGGGTGGTGCGTTAGCCTCATGCACTCAATACACCAGGATGAAAATCCTATAGTAACGTCGTGTGACATGTTCACGTAGCTATCAATGTCCGAGTCACATGGCGACCTGGTACCGGATATTATTCTCAAGCCCCGAGATAGTGCCAAGTTCCAATCGTTATTACTTCCTATTCGGTAAGCTATGAAGAGCCTCTTTCGAGTTGAGCTTGATTCGTTTGGGTAATATGGTGCGCTTTTTGTTGCGAAAAGGAGTTGTCATGCAGCACTGCGGCGTATCACTTAGCTGTTTACTCCTTTCATGTTCATCTCCGTACAACTAGCCTGGTAAGCAATGGTATGATCGTGCCACTTGAGACCTAGTGAGTGTTTCTCTGAGTAGAACAAAAGGCCGATTACCAGCCAAGACCGACCTTGGCTTTTTGGCGGAAATCAGCTGAAAAACGAGGCGGCATGGCTTTGACGAACTCTTAAATCTGTGACTCGGGAACCAGTCTATAGTTCTCATGACTTTGTGATTAGCCACGTGGATCCAACAGTAACGTAAGTTCAAGTATGGCAATGTAGCTGTGCGGCGACTTAGTGGCATATCGAAGCAGTAGTAAAGTAATAATAGATATTCGACTGGTGCTGCATGGAAACATTTAGCACGTTGTCTACAATATTCTTCACTGAACAATCTGATATTTCAGATAGCTAGTGTTTCGCTTGGCTTGACCGTAGCAGATAATTAGAAATTTGAGGAGACATAGCTACTAATGCTCATGCTCAAATGGATGCCTTGGACAGGCAAGAGCTTCAGTGTGGTAGTACAAGATTCGGGGGCCAATGTTGACCGGTGATGCATAAACACCCCTTGCATGCACCCACGAGTTCGAGATGCTTACACGCAGCCGGATATCGTATTAATCCCTACATTGGCAGAGCGTTATCAATGGTCTTCTCTGGTAATCAGACAGGGGGTTTGTTCCTCTTCGTTCAGCTGGCTGAGTCGTGCTCTATATAGGCAGGACCTAGAAGTTTTCCTCGCCTTCGTTTTGAATCCTGGAGGATTACTTATAACCATTTAATCCAATGACGGTCGCTCAATATGCAGGCTACTGGCCTGACCACGGTTGGTTGTCTGGGGTTTAGTGTTGACGTGAGATAAGTGCGTTGGGGTAATTACCTAGATGGGCTACCAGATCTCACCTGTGCATGCATCGGTTGTATTATGTCGTTGTATCCGGTTTCGAATGCGGCACCGCCTCCGACTTCGACGTGGTCTCGATTGGCTATCTAGGTTTACTAGGCTATAATGTCTTCACCGGCAGCACTTTGCAATATCTATACGTACATGTTCAGACGTAGGTAATTTCGGTACAATTGCCTAGACCGTCCTCGTAAGAGTCGGCTTTGTGGTTACGCTCGCATACTAAGTAAGTAGTAGTTGAACACACTACAATTATGTCCAGTATTTGGTTATTATCTAATATTCTAAGCCATCAACAACTGCAGCCGGCTGGCATTGATGTGATGACGACCATACCCAAACTGGGAGGTAAACAGTGATACAGCCGCATTTCGGAGTCTGAGAATATCCATATCTGCTTACTGATTACTCGAGGAGACCTATGTAGTGTCTTAAACATAGATAACGAAGCGGCCGTCATCCGCCATCTTAAAATCATGATTTTCTAAACCTCGACATCCTCGCACAGTGCTGATATGATGTGGTTTAATCTGATACAGTATCCCCAGATGAATATGCTAGCCCTAGCATCACTCGCAGCTCTTCAAGGTCTCGCCCAGGCAGTCTCACTTCCCCCGCCTACGGGAAAATACAACGTCGGGGTAAGCAAGCATACAATTGAACAATACAATCCCCGCGACATTCTAGCCCCCAACAACATCAGCACAGCTTTCTTGGCTACAATATACTACCCCACACTCCACAAACCAAGCCAAGAGCCACAGCCGTACCTGGAACCAGAATTAGCGGCGATGTTGGAAACACAGTATAATTACACAGCGGGGTTCCTCTCTTCTGTGACTTCGAATCTTCAACATGGCGCGCCGTATCTAGAGGGTGAAATAGGGAAGTCTGCGTTCCCAACTCTCCTCTTCGGACCCGGCGGAGCCGGCCCGCCTGTTCCGGGCAACACCATCTTGATATCGGAGCTGGTGTCGCATGGCTACACGGTGGTGGGGCTAGACCATCCGTTCGAGCAGCCCTTCATCCGCTTCCCGAATGGCACGGGCGTAACAGGCGTGGAGATCGATCTTACCTCTGCCGAGGTCTTGGAGGCTATCTACGATACCCGTCTAGTGGATACCGCCGTGTTCTTGGATTATTTCCCCAAACTAGTCCAGAAGCTTCGGGCGCCGTTTAGCACGACCCACATCGGCTCCTTCGGTTATTCCCTGGGCGGTGCCGCGGCAGTGGGCTCGATATACGCCGACTACCGTCTCGTCTCTGGCCTCAATCTTGATGGGCAGCTACTTGGGCAGCGGGAGGTACGCAATGATACTGCCGCCGACACGAGGAAACCTGTGCTATTCCTCGGCAGTGAGCTGCATACAGGGCAAGATGTCGCGCATGATATCACGTGGGGCACGTTCCCACTGTGGCAGACGGCGTATTTCGGCAAATTCCTCGTGAATGGGACTATGCATCATGATTTCTCCGACGACACCTTCTGGAAGACTGTTCAGCCTACAGATCCGACTACGGGTCCGATTGATGGACATCGCCAGGTTGAAATTGTAAATATGTATGTTAGAGCATTTCTGGACTTTGCTTTGCTGGGGCATCACTCCGCCATCTTGGACGGTCCGTCGACGGAGTGGCCCGAGGTCATCTATTATGGTTAGCCTTATGTTTCGTGTGGTGATACCATGATATCATTTTACGGATGCTCCCAAACAGGTATTCGCTGAAAAGTCGTGTTGATTATTGTCCAATTTTCACATTCTAGGCAATTGTCAGTGGCTTAGACGGTGGGGACAAATAGTATTACGTCTATATAAAGGACCGACCCTCCTATCGAAGAGAGGAGAGAAGGTCAGGAATTAATGATATTGAGCCCTTAACCCATACTACGACTTAGCTGCTACCTATCGGTGTCCCAACTTCACTCTAGAGATCAACCCACCTGACAGTAATCCATAGAGTGCGATTACCACACATATTCCCAATATTCCGCACCAGCTGCTCCTTACCCTGGGTGCTAATATTTTCCTTTGCCTCATAGGGTATATCACCGACATTAGCCATTTCTAGAATGTGCGTATAGATGCTACATACAGTTGTTAAAGTGATGTTGTAGAAGTTTTTAGGACTAGTGATTTATAGTAGGTGAAGTTGAGGTGTTGTGGTTTATGCTTCCCTTGGAAAGAACAACATTTATCTAAACTTGAACACATATACTTTAGCTAGAATTATTATTCAAAGTAATTTTGATACTGATTTTATACTGTAGAGATGGTATAATATATCTCTCATTCACCTGTAACATACAAAACCCCAATTTCGTAATTACACGGTCAGATCTTGCTTTCCAGTACACTATCACCACGACAGCTAGGAAATGAAGCATGAGTAGATAATTGATAGACGAGGTAACCTAACATATCTCTGTGTCGCCAATGGTGGCGGTGCAGGAGTAGTTCAGAAGCATCATCAAGCTACGGCGAGGCAGTCATTAGGACACCACCCACCCCGAAATCCTTGCATAGCTTGATAAACTCCCACCGCGCGGCGTCTTTAGAAGTCTCAGCCTCAACCAAACTCCATACTTTATCCTTGCTTTCGATAGCTGCTGCCGTCAGGCGACCATCACAATTCATACAAAGATTATACCCGCCTAACCTCGACGGTCGAAGCACAAATTGAGCATTTATAAAGCCAACAGAAAAGTTACCCTGGCTGGTCCTGCCGAGATATTTCCCTGAGACTGCATTTCGGAACCCAGTCCAGCCGCTTTCTAGCTCGTCACATATCCAATAACACCCTCCTAGTATCCACTCGTTTTGTAAGAGCTCAACTTTACCATTCATCAAAGTAATAAGCCGCCCAAAAACCAGATCACGGATCATATATATATGTCCGGGCTCGGGCACCTCGCCGATTCTCAGTTTGACAATATCGTGGTGTAGAGTCTGTGAATCAGATGAGCTCCGTCGGACATCGTCTGTAGTTGTGGCGCTTGGCGTATATTCAGTGTCGGCGTTCGAAGAAAAACTGGTGCTTTCGCATTTACAAAACGGGACATGGCGAGGCATGGTATCGGGACAGCCAGGGGTGGCGTTCTCAGTAACAATGTTGGAGGAGGTGTTTATAAGTTCATATTCATCCATAACAGGGTGAATTGAAAGAAAACCTGTCTGAATAAATATCTCCTTTCATTCAGGTAGGCTTGCGGCCTGACGGGGCGGGAAGCTTACGGCTACTTATAGACAGCGGCTTTTGGTATGAGGCGCTCTTTTCCTTGCAACGACGTTGACAATTACGGTGTTTGCGTCATAATTTGCTGTTCTTTTCGGCATTACCACCTTTTGACAACATTACCTGACAATTACCGCATCTTAGTATCATAGAACTACCTAGGGCTCAGCTATGCACACTAGTACATTTTTATTTCTGATAAGCTTCACCGATATAGAGTTTCGATAACCACGTCTATAGGCGAACAGCGGATTGAAATCAATATTTATTTTCTTCTATTTGACATAATTTTTGTAGTCTAGCTGTAGGGTAGCGAAGGTGCGTGAGACTATAGGCGATGTGAATATCAGTGTAAAAAAAGCATGACTACTCTTAGTTCAATAGAGGTGTTGTTTACCTCTAAGAAAGCCACACAATACATTATAGATAAATAGTAAGGTAAATCAGCAGACTGGTCTCCTCCAATCGCTCGATAGTGGATATTCTCCGAGCAACTTCATATCAAGGTACCTGGTCCTGATCCCCTCGTGCTATACAAGGACAGTATCCTAAATTACGCTAGCATGTCATGACATTTAAGCATATCATCAAGATTCAGCCCGCTGCTGGTTCCGAGTAAGAATCTCCTTACCCGCTTAGCTAAACTGCAAGATTAGAAGAACAGTTGTGAGTATTTATTCTCGAAACCACTGCGCGAACGAGATATCTATCTGGAGAACATACCAACTTGTTTTTGGCTATCTTGTCATTTCTCAAACAAGACTGTGCACGCCCGAAATTAGGATAGGACCCTTAACGGTTAGAATTGCGGATTGAGAAAATCACTAGCTGATCGCTTGCTCCCACGGCTACTTTTTTGCATAGGTACCTTGACGGCCGGAGACTTTTCGGAGAGTTGTATACCTAACTCAACGGACTCAAAAGTAAGCGAAAAACAGTACATATAAGTGAGGTAAAGGAACACTTTTCACAGGTTGTCAAGAAAACAATCAAGTACACTATTCTATATTCCCTGAAGGTTACAGCTATTTCGATCTAGGATCTGAGATCAATTCAACCGCTTCAAAATGGCACAAATGCAAGAGCTAGGAAAGTTATTTAAAACCTTCGCTACTGACTTCGAAGATGAGAGACTGGAGAAGTTCATCGAAGATTCGGAAAGAATTATGAGACGGCCGGCTGGGTTACTCCTGGCGCAAGCTGGTCTTGATGAGTCGACGAGCCAGCCCTTCACCCTGTTGGACCATGCCTGTGGAACCGGCCCCATCGCGGCGCACTTACAGGCGAAGTTGGACGAGAAGATTCTAGAGCAGAGTAGGATGGTGTGTGCAGATCTGAGTGAAAGTCTGGTTGGGACGTTGAAGAAACGTGCTGAGAAGCACAGTTGGGTTAACGTCGAGACTGCTGTTCTTGACGCCCAGGTATGGTCCCATATCCCACGGATGAGGGAAACTAAATCTAGTTGATAATGAACTGATGAGAGTGGTAGAACTCGGGTCTACCTGATTTGGCCTTCACGCATGTCACCATGAACTTCGCTATGCATGTGATTCCGAATCCCGAAGCTGTCTTACAAGGTGCGCCTCACTCACTACCCGACCAATGAAGCAAACCTGTCAAAGTCGATAGAGCACATAGTAGATATAACACCAAATAGCTAACATACGGAGCAGAGGCTTTGCGAGTATTGCAACCCGGTGGTACACTGGCTTTCACAGTGTGGCATAAAGACAACGTGGGTTGGGTAAGAGATATGCGATCCAGTTTCGAAACACTGCCATTCGATGCGCCAATGCCGGATCCGATGCCAATGGCGCCAAATGGAAAACCTGAGTTCATCGATCCCGAGCTCATCCCACAACAGCTCCGACGCCATGGTTTCGAAACTATCGAGGTACGGACGGCGGAGCACGTGATGCACGTGGAGGGTGCTGAGGACTATCTGCGCAGTTTTGGGATGATGAAGGATTGGATGATGAAAGCATATTGGAGCGAAGAGAGTCAAGAGAAAGGGAAAGACATAATAGATGAACACATTGTGAGACATTTGACTGAGAAGCATGGTGGGCAGGGTTGGGATCTGCCTTGGACGCTGGTCTTGGCAACTTGTCGGAAACCAAGTAACTAATTGTATATTTATTTCTCACAACGTCAGGGCATGGATATTAACGAGCCATTCTATATAAAGAGGTTCAGATCTATTGCCTAGTCCAGGTCTTGCAAGACCTTTCAGTTTAAGTGATAGGGAGGGAAGTAGACCGGCACTTACACACGGGGGACCCAGATTGTCGGGTTTCCCCACATATCTACAGCAGACATAGTTTCCATAGACACACTGTGCCATACACTGTAGCAACATCAGTACAACCAAGAGCTAGGTATCTTTAACAGGTGTCGATAAGGAAATTCAATTAAGTATGATAGGTCGCATCATATCGACGACAGTTCTTCACCATCACCACCTCTACCTCCCTCTCTCCCTCTCTCCCTCTCGAACGTATCGAATTCCGAGAACAGACGGCGACGTCGACATGTCAGAGCTGCCGCCATAGTTACCTGAAACCGAATTTGTTTGTTTACAGCGCATTTCGATATACCTACATGCATTTTTACGTCGCGATTTGTACTGTACGGCATCCGTATCCGCATCCGCATCCGCATCCGGCACACCCAGAGCCATGCCGTCTCCCATCGTCCGTCTCGTTCTGAGCCTCGTCGCGTTCCTGTATTTGTTCCAATTCGCAGCCGCCAAGTCGAGTCTGGAAGAGGGCATACTGCCGTCCTACCACTATGGCGCTTCTATTCCTGTCGAGTGCATGAACCGTAGCATGTGAGTTTATACCTGAACACTTCTCCGTCTTTGTCCTGTTGGCCTACCAGACGTGCTGATATACAATCGCGACAAACAGAGAAACAGGCGAACATATCCAAGATGCACGCGATCAGATCCAATGGATCCCATTCCCGATCTGCAACGAGACAGGCAAACCGCTAGAATTCCACTACGGCGTCGAGACAGAGCTCAACTGCACCATCCCCGTAATCGACGACCCCTTTTTCCACCTTCTCGAGTTCTACGTCCACAGCGACGCGCCCCTAGCCTGTCGTCTCCCCGCGCGACCCCCGGCCCATGTCGAGCTCATCGGCGAGCAGCCCGTGGCACCGGAATACATCCCCCTCGTCTTCGCCCTCGCCGGCACCCTGCAGCTGAGCCACATGCACATCAGCACCCACCTGAACGTGCTGCTGCACAGCACGCCCAAGCACCACATCCACCCGCACGACAGTGGTGTGCTCGATAGTGGCGCCGCCTACAGCACGAGCCCGCTGAGCCACATGGCCGGCAGCGACACGCGCCGCCTCGTCATCGGCGACCCTTTACCCCTGAGCTTCAGCGTGCGCTGGTTCCCGACACCTGCCCTGCCCAAGACCGAGGGCAAGGTCGAGTGGCAGGGCATGGGCGGCCATATCTACGCCAGCACCGTCTTCTACGCTATCGTCTCCTTCCTTGCCGGCGCGCTGGGGTCCGGGGCCTACTTCTTCGGCGTGATACTGCCTAAGCGGCTGCGCGGGAGGGGGCTCGGAGGTGCTACGCCGTTGGGTTACGGGATTAATGGGAAGGGTGTAGGGAACGGGTGGGGATACTCGAAACGGATCGACTAGATACATAGGGTAGGGGATATTTTTAATCTACATTCCGTTCTAATGGGATAGGGGCCAAAGGGTGAATAGAGCGAATCTCTGTTCTTGTACATATTTCAATAGATTATGAGGAACCATGTTGGCGGGCTGTATGATGGGTCATGTTCTTGTTTGGCTGTAGCAATAGGAGTTTACGGCACTGCGGCTCTAATACAAAATACCTACGGGATTGGCTCTTTTCGCAAGCTTTGTTTTGTTCGTATTAGTATCTCAGGTGCATTGTGATATTACAAATATGTAGAGATGTGTGTATGTGCCCTGCAATCTATCCAATCTGGCGACGTTGCCGAGATGCGGAAAAGATACGCTATAGCGATTTCTTCGCCGCATCAGCGACATTCATGCGCTTCAAAACACGACCGTACATGTCAACGGTCATCAAGAGAGCTAGACATTGAGTCAGCCAAGTACCTTGAAATGGAAACAAGGGGTTATACAGTCAAGACTGCCCCCAGGAACGGAAAGATGAAAGCAAAGAAGAGAAGTGAAAAAGGAAAAAAGTACTAACCAAGAGCGAAGTATCCCCCATAAAGCCCCCCAACAACCGTCACTTTCTGCTCGAAAGAAACAACCTCAGAATCCCACAGCGCAGCCTCATACATGCACGTGATGGTAGTAAGCGCCGTCTGAAACCCGTACACCAAAAGCAAGAGCTCGGCACCCCCAGATCTTTTCACTTTACCACTCCAGAGGGCCTGTACGGCCCATAATGACACGGGCAGGTGGAAGATTAACTCGAAGAAGGCGAAGAGGGTGAAGAATGGGGGGACTGTGACTGGTGGTGGTTGGAAGAATTGGTCGTTGTAGGTGCGCGCGTAGTAGGAGCGTAGCTGGCCTAGGAAGGCCAGTGGTGCGTTGGCGGGTTGCCACAGGCGGGTTGGATAGAGGGGGACTAGGTCTACGCCTTTTGTTGTAACTTGTGTTAGATTGAACACATGTGTGAGTAGGGGGTTTGGGGGTGAGAGGCGGGTTGGGTGAGGATGGTGTATGTGCTCTCATCTTACTCCAGTCGCCTTTTAGAACTCATGCGAACATGAAGGGTTAGAGATATGGAGCTGGGAAGTGAGTTTTCCGAATGAGAATGCCTCTCGGCCGAAGATAGCGTATGAAACCTCAATGCACATTCATCTCTGAAGATCTGTGTGTTGTTTATATCGTGACCAAGCACTTACAGAAGAGTATAGGGTCGTGGATTAGGAAATAGACCAGATAAATTCGGTCCAAGACCGATCGAGCCGTAGATGCCATATTGGAGTGTGTGGCGACTAGTACATGAAAGGCGATTGAGCCTGAAATGAATGAATGAATGCCTGGAGAATTGATGTTGTTCAGGCTGAGGAAATTGGTGAGAGTAGTGAGATGACATGGTTCGCGACGACGTGACGGCGGATCTGCATGAGATAAGATTACCATGTGTCGATTGCGCCCGTACTGTAGCTTCTACTCTAGTCCGCACTGTGTTATTTTTAACTACTTGTAGGGTAGCGCCTGGGATTCAGGGGCTATTCGCGACGTGATATTATGATTATGGATGCGCACCTAGAGGTCACTCATATGAGCAGAGATAAAGTTTGATGTAAATTTGTATGAAGGTGCCATATGCTATATAGGACGTACGGTAGCTGAGACACTTTAGTTTTGACAGGATACAGGCTGGCCGTTCGTGACACGGCGCAACAAACAAACCCTCTACTACACAACTCCTACTCCGAGCGGGGACTAAATACGAGCTAGTCGGAACAACAGCTGATTGTGCAGCTACCTACAACCTACTGTACTTTCTTACTTAGGATATTATAATTTATTTGCGTACATTCAAATGGTGATCCGAACTTGTTGAACTATCTTTGTCTTCGTTGGTATAGCCCACCCCCGTTGGTGTACTTCGTACACTAGTCTCCAAAGGGTCAGCACAACTCCTCAGGAACCATTCAGATCTCGAGTGTCTAGATCTGTATGATACCGGTATCAGGAAACCCCTGCCAATTGGGAGAAGAAATCCCCATAAATGCGTACCATGCAACTAAATCTACACTACCCCTGGCACACCCGGGTATAAATATTGTTGATTCGCTTTTCAAGAGCACATCCTCTCCTCGCGGTGGTCGATGAAGCTTAACGGCTATGGTGCTATGTCATGATGGACAAGAAATTGAGGCGAGCAGGGTTCGAAGAGCGGGATTTTAAAAACGACGAAGTAACTCTCAGCTACGTCGCTGGTCCGAACCGCGACAATGGGACACCGCTAGTCTTCATCCACGGGCAAGGCGTGACATGGGAAGAGTACACCTTTATCATGCCGCTTCTCAGCGACGACTTTACTGTCTTTGCCGTCACGCAGCGCGGCCACGGCAAGTCAAGCTTCACACCGGGCCAATACACTTTCAACGCCTTGGGGAAGGACATGACAGCATTTCTGCGCCAAGTAGTCCGCGAGCCCGCCATCATCATCGGCAACTCCTCTGGCGGCGTACTGGCATGCTGGCTCGCCGCCAACGCCAAAGAGCACGTCAAGGCCATTGTCCTTGAAGATCCGCCGCTTTTCAGATGCGACTACCCTAATGTCACCAACACGGCCGTGTACGCCGTCTGGCAGGCCTTTGCGCGCTCAGCCGAACCCGACGGCGGGGGCTTCGCCGCGTTCTTCCGCGACTTTCTTGTCCCTACCATGACCGCTACCGCTAACACAGAGGGTCGCATCATGTCCTCCACGAAACCACCCCCTCGGTTCGCGCTGAACATGGTTAGTCGGCTCGTCACGTTACAGCAGAAGCGACATCCGGGCAAACCCGTTGATTTTAGTTTCTTGCCTGCGGAGCGCCGCATTATGTTTCGCGGGATGTCTCAGTTCGATGGTAATTTCTCGCGGGCTTTCGTCGATGGGAGTATGGGGGAAGGCTTTGACCATGCGGATACGCTTGGGCGTATTGAGGTTCCTGTTTTGTTCTTGCATGCTAGGTATTTCTTGATGAAAGATGGCCGTCTCATGGGCGCGTTGACAGATGAGGATGTTGGGCGGGTGAAGAGTCTGGTGAAGGGCTCATGGAAGTATGTTAAAATGGACTGTGGTCATGCCATTGCTATTGATGCGCCCGAAGAAGAAACCCGGGAAATCCGATCTTGGGTTGACGAGCTGGGGTTGAATGGTGCAAATAAAAAAGCGTAAAGTCAATTGTTAATAACAGCGAAGCATTCAAATAACTATCATAAGGCCGAATGGTCTCCATGTTGAAGGGAGATACACCTACAAACGGCGAGACTTGAGACGGTGAATCTTTTATGTTCTTAATGTTGAAAGTGAAGTGAGTCTAGAAGTCACATCATGTACTGAGACACTTAGGGGGGCAAAGGGCATAGACATCCTGTTCATGCATATATATGAGGCTGCTTCCACCTATCTTATGCACTAGTTAAGCTGAATGTAACGCTCATATACCTATATTTTGACACTTAACATTCATGTTGTTAGTGGCATTTTGTTCCTGAGTGGTAGTGGTATGTCAACAGTAACCAGCTGAGCCCGGCCTACCCCAAATAGTACCGGCGCTGAGACAGGCATGCAGTTGACACTGCGAAACTCTACCTTGACTGGCAGCTGGAAGTGGAAAATACCCACGAATTAGTTTATTAATTAGTTCATTATCAACGTGCTATGATCGATTCACCGTATGTAGATCTGAAGCGACGGCTGTACATATTACGGGAACTCAAGCCCTACTCTCGGCCTATGTGCGGTCCTAGCCGTCACAACCGACCCTTCTCTGGACCCAAGCCAATGAGATACCGATATCTGATATTAGATCATATCAATATCTCTCGAAATGTCTCTCGAGGACAAATATGTAGGTACTCAGATTTGAGGTATATGTTTTTTCGGCTATCTGCAACCCCCCGTGTCTCCGGCGAATGTCAACCCCCACCCCTTCCCCCCCGCCTCCCTCCTTTTCATCAAATTCTCAGCGGCGCAGGGCTCTCTGCCCCTATACCATAATCAGCTCTGTGTATGACAAGACTCTCATCTTATTCAAACTACATCAAATTCACTGCTCACCACGTTATCCCTCGAAGGTAAGGGCTGTAGTATGTGCTCGTTGCTCTTGTGTAAGTCGGAATTCCACGTGTCCAGGTCGTGACCGTGATTTTCTGGAAACCCGGTTTGTGTCCAGCTCTCGCCCTGCTGGCGGCTGAGATCCTGGAGCCTCCTCCCCCCTCCCAGTGAAGAACTACCCGTGTTGCCGGACTTGTTGCCTCGTGAGCTGTTGGAGTGGTACTGGCTAGTCAGGCTCCGGAATCTTCTAGTGCTACTGGCGACCAAGGGCCCGTAAGTTGGTAGACAACTGCAGATTATGGCCACCCCTGCCTGTACGGTTGACCAGACAATAGATGGGGACGAATTTACTGGCTCTAGATCAGTAGATGCATACAAATTAGTAAATGAGGAGTGGAGGTTCCTAGCATACCTGGCCGGGAAGGGTGGCTGACATCATAAATATATGTCAAGCGGACGATGCTGGCTATACAGACCCTGAACTCATGGTTAGGCCCAATCGCGCAGTGAGGCTGATGTCATATTTGGGACGCCATTGACTCACAAGCCACCGAGGAGGAACGTGGCAGAAATGCCAATCTTTCTAGTTCTTGAGAGCTGCAGCTGCCTTACTGTAGCCACTGGGATAGATAAAATGGCAATATCGATGAAGAAATTGCTCAGTTCATAACCCAAAAGAATCTTCTGCGACTCGAGACACGCCGGGGGGGCGTCGAACTGATTCCAGAGGGCGTCCACTGGATGGCATTGGAAAATAATCAGGGGAAATATAGCGATGAGAAACCATATGATACAGATGACCCCGACTCCGAAAATCAAGCGGTTGACGATGGGCTTCACGTGGAAGATGCTGTGATAAAACCAGAGAATGCTGAGTTTCACCGAAGATATGGCGAGCGTAAAGAGAATCTCGATGAGAAACACTGCCTGTGGACAACGACGTCAACAAATCTATCAGAGCGAGGGGAGTACAATTTCTCCATGGACAAAGAGAAGTGAAGGTAAAATCGCTTACCAGCAGGAAGTGTCTCGTCTCATCTAATGGAAATGAGGGGTTGAAGTCAAATGCCTTGAAGTGGGACACGTTGAATATGACTATCACCTTTTAGTTTCCATATAATAGGGGATAAATTTATGAGGCGTTATGAGAATGGGAGGGACAGCATACAGTTGAAGATCACGATGCAATAGCCGTAGAAAAATAGAAGTGATAGTAAGCATAACCAGTCAGGACCTGAAGGACGACCGCCGATGGACAGTCTGCTACCGGCCCGAGCAACCCCGGCCACGGTCGTCAAGACCAGAAACGCGACACACGTCTTAAAGTTGACGCTAGCGCTCGACGTGAGCTCCCCCATCTTCATGCTGTCTCTGAAGTTCTTTCAAGCAATTTCTTTGGAGCTGGCTTAGGAGCTTGTGAAATAATCAAGTTCAAGAAACCGAATACTGAGGGCGAACACAGTGCATCGGGGTTCTCCGCAAGGGGCGAGGGCGGATAGTTTGTCTCTTTAGTCAAGGGCCTAACAATCGAGTTTATAGGAATAGGGGTAAATATGATCGGATTCGCCGCTTTCCCTGGAAAAAGAGCTGTTCATTCATTTCGTTGGTAACTAGAGACAGATGGGAATATTCCCGACGACAATCTTCTACCTACCATGTGGCCATCGTTCTGGGGGATTCGAAGTCTTGCCGTCAGCGTGTCATTGAAGGACTGCGTCGGTGCATAGCAGGATTGGTCAGGAATGAGCGCGCCGACAAGACGACGACGACGACAGCAATCCTCCCGTGCGCCACCATCGATATGCCGCTTGTCAAGTGCCCTCGGCTCCTTTCCCCAAGAGGATTTCCCCCCTGTTGCATATGTCAGCAAATACCACCCAAATATCCTATCGAAACGAGGTGCGAGGACACCCCCCTCGACCCCTTGGCTCCTAGCCCTACGTTAACTAATAATGCCTACTACCCAGATGCACACCAAAACCGAGCCTTAGCCAATAACGAGGATCGCTATTAGAGAAATCGGCGATGTAACTGATGTTGGCTTCACCCCTCACCCGCGTCTTTGTGAGGGCGCATCCTGATCGCCACGGAAGCCCACCACTAGAACAGAACATGACCTGATAATGAAAGTCAAGTCATAATTAGAGGATTCGGACCTACCTACTAATTACTGATTGCGACTTCATATTTTTCCTACATCTTCGTCACCTTGTCTAGGCAAGGCTCCCTCCATCGGTCGCCAATCCATCAATCCCACTCCGCCAAATATAACCGGATTCATCGAAGGCTCTGAATATCTCAACACCACCATCCTAGCACTATGGCCCCAATCTGGTCACTACAACCATTCAAAACCCTCTACACCGCCTTCATTGCTGCCAAAGTGCTGACTTCTCTCCCATGGCTACTGGTGCGCTATGGATTGAGGTCCGCCCGTCCCTTCCCGGAGTGGAGCTTGAAATATACCATTCTGAATTCTGTGCTTCGAGACTTGTTCACGTGGTACGCCAAGACAAGGCATGATGGCTTCTCTTCGGTGATCTCTGACCACCAGAAAGAGACGCAGCGGCACGCGCTCGCACAGCCAGCGGATCCAGGCCTGTATTGCGGAATCCTGGCTCCCAGCACGGCAGTAATACCGGCACCCGTGAGCGGACTATGGTACCCGTCACGTCTGTTGGCGACCTCTCCCGACATCGAGCATGCAAAAGTGGTACTACATGTCCCTGGTGGCGCATTTGTTCTCGCACTTGGACAGGACATCTGGGGAAGGTTGATTTCTAGACCGCTGCTGGAAAGCCCGGTTGCCTCTCATGTTCTCTTCGCGCAATATCGAGTCGCGTTCAATACTTCTACCCGATTTCCGGCTGCTATTCAAGATATGTTGACCTGTTATCACTACGTGCTTTCATTGGGTGTCCATCCAAAGAACATTATTTTGTCAGGAGATTCGGCGGGAGGAAACTTGACGCTAAGTCTACTACGATATTTGGAGACCTTGAATTCAGATACCTCGAGCCCGACGACTCTCCCTCTCCCAGGTGGAGCTATGCTCTGGTCTCCTTGGGTTCATGTGACTCCCCAGGCCGGATCTGACTTCGCATCGAGCAGAAACTCAACAAGCGACAGTATCGTCCCTGAAATTCTTGAATGGGGGGTTGAAGCATATTTCCCGCAAGCTGAACCAACTGCGGAAGAACTCGCTTACATCTCGCCTCTACATCATCCTTTCTACACTAAAGTGCCTTTATTTATCCACGCCGGTGGTGTCGAGGGGTTTTTCGAGCCTATTCGAGAATTTGCTGGTCAAATGGCAGGAGTTGATGGTAACCGTGTGAGATTTCACTCAACAGACCTCGTGGTACATGACCTTCTCATGGGCTATGACGGAGCTGGGCTGGATAAGGAAATACAGACAGCTGTAGAAGATGCTGCTCGGTTTTTCGAGTCGTGAAGACAGACCTGATGTTGTTATGGCTTTCATAGGGTAATAGTCCGAAATTTGGCGAGCGAGTACCTAATTCCTAATAATGTGACCCTCTCCCAATTGCGCAGAGAATGTGTACAATAATAGCATGCGAGGGAGACGCAGATCTACCCCAACCACAGAGGCTTATGTCGCAGCACAAGTATGAGGATTACTTCGACCAAAGAATGGTACGCTATGGGATGACGGATTAGCGAGGGGTAACAACACATGACTTGCCATTGTCGTGAGTTAACGCTGTCGAATTCTGAAGCGTCGGTAAAACCCGACCCCGCTAGGCAGACAATGTCTCGCAAGACGCCCAGCATGATCTTCCTTCCTCTTTCTTAGTTCATCATTGGATGTGCTGTCTCTCAATGCAAGTAACCTACCGGTATGTACATCAACAATCGACTAGGACTTCGCGTCGCAGTGTGCGGCAGTCAGAATGCATCATGGACCTGTCGCACGACTGCCGCGAGGGGGGTTCCCCTCCCTTCATCGCCATCCCTAGTCCCTAACAAAATCCGCAACCATCGCCCCCACTGGTGCACAAATGCTTCCGTCACCGACATTGAGACTATTACCAGCGTGCAGTAACATTTACTCAGAAAAGCCTACATAATTATACTCCAGTGACGAAATGGCGGCGATTCATGATCATGGAGTCGACGGAGACATGCGCCAGGAGAAGCCATCAACAGGCGGCGCGAATGTCTTTGAACCTATGGCCATTATTGGTTTCTCGATACGCTTTCCACAAGAGGCCATTTCTCCCGGTGGCCTCTGGGATATACTAGTTCAGGGGAGGTCGGTTATGACTGAAGTGCCTCCAGATCGATTTAACATCGATGGATTCTACCATCCAGATTCTGCCCGTCATGATACCGTAAGTGAAAGTTTCACGCAGAAATCATCTACTACAAGAGAAATAGAACGATGCGTGTTAGAGCGACTGGGGGCTGAAGAGTGTTTGATAAATAGATCAGCTCTAGGGGTGGTCATTTTTTATCAGAGACCATCCGCACCTTCGATGCGCCATTCTTCTCGATAAGCTCCTCGGAGGCCGAATGCATGGATCCGCAGCATAGATGTCTCCTGGAAACCTCCTATCATGCTCTTGAAAATGGTAGGATCCTTGACTTCTCAGATCAACGAAGACTCTCCCTTCCCCTGAACCATCTAACTAAGACCTTCCTCTTTATAAGTAGCGGGTATCCCAATAGAAAAAGCGGCAGGATCCAAAACCTCCGTGTTCGCAGGGTCTGTCGGATCAAACTATAGCATCTTCTTCGATGCGGACGAAGAGGTGAACCCTACCTACAGGGGAACTGGTACTGGCAGTCCGCTCCTCTCCAACCGGATAAGCTGGTTCTTTGACTTAAGGGGCCCCAGCATGTCGGTCGAAACAGCCTGTTCAAGTAGCATGGTAGCTCTTCATCTTGCTTGCCAGAGTCTCCGCTCACGTGAATCGACCATGGTATGAACTGTACCTGACCCTCAAACTCGCTATGGAAAATTTCTTTCTGACGTCCTAAAGAGCTTAGTCTGTGGCTCGCAACTATATCTCGAGCCGCTTTCCAGCGCCATCGGTCTATCGACCATGAACTTCACATCACCTGACAGTCGTTGCCACAGCTTCGATGAGCGGGCCAATGGCTATGCCAAAGGTGAGGGGTTCGGGGTTTTAGTAGTCAAACCCTTGGTAGACGCCATTGCGGCAGGCGACACGATCCGCGCCGTGATCCGTGCGACAGCCATGAATCAAGATGGCCGGACACCTGGCCTTACCCAGCCTAGTCAAGAAGCACAGGAGAACCTTATTCGTGAGGCGTACCGCGTTGGTGGTCTCGATCTCGACGAGACGAGACTCTTCGAGACGCACGGTCCTGGTACAGCGTTAGGGGATCTCATCGAAGCCAGCGCGATCAAAGCTGTGTTTGACGCTGATAGCTCTAGTCGAGATCCGATTTATATAGGCGCTATTAAGTCCAACATCGGGCATCTAGAAGCCACTGCAGGGATCGCCGGGATCGTTAAGGCGGTGCTCTGCCTCGAGAAGGGCATCATCCCGCCTAATGCCGGATTCGAGACCTTGAATTCCAAGATCCAAGCGGATGTCGGCCGCCTTCGGTTTCCTAAAACACCTACGAATTGGCCGAAATGTGGCATCCGTCGAGCCTCCGTGAATTCATTTGGGTATGGCGGCTCCAATGCCCATGCCGTGCTTGATGATGCGCACAGTTACTTTACCAAGCGGGGCATTGACGGATTTCACTCTACCTTAACGCAACAATCTCCTATTGGAAAGACTCGCGATACAGCTGAAATAAACGGTTCCGGAGACTACGACCGCAACAAGTTCGCTGCCACGCCCGTAGCTCGTGTGCGTGTTTTTGTGTGGTCCGCTGCCGACGCTGCCGGCATCCAACGCCTCGCTGTGTCGTATAAAACTCACTTGTTCGATACCCTAGCTAGCCATCTGGATTCTCAGCACCTGAAGAATCTTGCCTTTACGCTATCGGAGAAGAGAAGTGTTCTTCCCTGGAAATCTTACTTCCTGGCGCAAACTGTCGACGATCTGAAAGAGCAATTATACAGCATGCCAAAACCCTCACGATCGTCAACCCCGCCAAGGCTTCACTTTGTCTTTACCGGCCAGGGGGCGCAATGGGCACGTATGGGAATTGAGCTCGCTGTGTTTCCCGCCTTTCAGACGAGCCTAATCCAAGCTGATCGGCATTTTAAAAGTTTGGGATGTGTCTGGTCTCTGACGGAGGAAATCGAGAAGCCGATTGGGGATTCAAGGCTAAACCACCCAGAATTGGCACAGCCGATATGCACCGCTCTTCAAATCGCGTTGGTCGAGTTGCTCGATGCCTGGAATATCCATCCTGATGGAGTTGTCGGTCACTCTTCTGGTGAGATATCTGCTGCCTTCTGTGCGGGAGCTATTTCAAGAGAATCTGCCTGGACGATTGCTTATTATCGTGGTTTGTTCGCCGCCAAATTGATGACGCCTGATTCCGGTCGTCGTGGTGCAATGATGGCGGTTCAACTATCTGAGACCGAGGCCCAGAGTTATATCGATGAACTTCTCCAAGATGATATCAATCAGTCACTGTCTGTTGGCTGTAGCAACAGCCCGAAGAGCACGACTGTAACCGGTGATGAGTCACTCATCGAACGCCTCAAAACACAGCTTGATGAAGACGAGGTTCTCGCCAGAAAGCTGCGGGTTCCGGTCGCCTATCATTCCGATCACATGCTGGCTATCGCGGATGAGTATCTAGAGTCGATCATGCCTATTGAGCGCCCGCAGAAGACCACCAGACGTACCGAACATCGGATATTGGCGTCGTCTGTCACTGGGGACGTGGTTACCCTTGCAACACTTAGTCGGCCGGAGTACTGGGTGAAGAACCTCGTATCGAAAGTGCGCTTCTCCGAAGCGATCAAGGCACTCCAGAGTGCGACGCCCTCCTTATCGGCTGGTGGTCAAAAACAGTATTATGTTGAGATCGGGCCGCATGCTACACTCCAAATGCAAATCAAAGAATCATTATCGCAGAATGAGAAACTCTTGTATGATTCTACTTTGAGACGTAATGTCAACTCTCTTGAAGCTATGTTAAACCTTGCTGGGAAACTCTTTGTTCTTGGATTCGCCGTAGCAATGCATAAAGTCAACGACTATGACCCGAAGGGTTCCGTAGAGATGCTGATTGATCTGCCACAATATCCTTTCAATCATTCACAGTCATATTGGATCGAGAGCAGGATCTTCCGAAACTACTTACAGCGCAGTCACATTCGCCATGAGCTTCTAGGTGTGCCTTCTGCTGACTGGAACCCCCTCAAACCCAGATGGAGAAACACAATTCGGATCTCGGAGCTCCCATGGCTTGAGGATCACCAGGTCAGTCAAGAGATGCCGTTCCGGGATTACCCTAAGTTGTTAACCAAGTAACAGGTCAACGGCACCATCCTATATCCTGCGTCAGCTATGCTAGTGATGGTCATTGAAGCTGTAAGATCCATCGCGAGGTCCGAAGCTCCGATTTCAGGATATCGGTTTCGGGACGTCTCAATATCTTCGGGGATAACCATCCCCCCAGGCACAGAAGGCGTCGAGGTCCAGCTCTACATGCAAAGCCCCAAGAACATTCAGACAACAAGTATCGCATCCATGGTTTGCGATGAGTTTTGGCTATGCTCCTATGCCAACAATGAGTGGAAGGAAGTTTGTTCCGGGAAGATTATCACCGAATATGTGGAAAGATCAAGTGGCATCTATAGCGCGTTGGAAGGTATGGAAAAGTTCAATGGACAGCTGCTTGGCATATTTGAAGAGATCATCAAGAAATGCGACACAACCAATACTCAAGACCGTATGTATCGAGTGAGCCGGCAGAGGGGCTACGAATTTGGCCCTACATTCCAGACACTGTACAATGTCACCTACAGTCAGCATGGCGGGCATGTCTCTGGCACCGTCATCTTGGATGATTGGATAGGCAAGTTGCCAAATAGCCCCTCAGTACAGGATCATATCATCCATCCGACCTCAATGGATGCTGTTCTTCAGGCTGCCTCCGCTTTAGCCTCAAATGGCGGTACTATCCCTACCCCATTGCGAGTTCCTACGTATATCGCGGAACTGTGGGTTTCCCACGGTCTCCTCTTGAGAGACTCTGGTGCTGCATTGCGAGTCGCGGCGAAAACTCAGCACGCAACAGTCCGTCACGCTGACGCGTTCGTTGTAGCGGTATCTTCAAGCACCCACGAGCCCGCATTATTTATTGACGGCTATAGGGAAACAACTGTTATGGGTCGAAAGGGGGCGTTTGAAGAGCATCGAAGTGGTATATATGCTCTTGAGTGGAAGCCAGCCGTGGATATTCTCAGTCCGAAGGAAAGGGGAGCTTACTGCCTGCAAGCCACGAACATAGCCAGCACGTGGGATCCTTCGAGGGATGTGGTGTGCCTGTACTTCCTTACCAAAACACTCCAGGAATTGGAGAAAGACAGCTTTGAAAGCTCTACAACCCATTTCCGGAAATACGTCGACTGGATTCGTCGTCACTTAAACCGGCTTCAAGCCCAGAGCCCACTCCAAGAAATGCCTTGGCGCGAGATGTTAATTACGGGAGAATTCGACCAATATCTCGCGAAATTTGCGACAAGGAGTAGAGTAGACAGAGCTCTCGTGCTCTTCTGTTCCCAATTGACCAGGATTGTTCGGGAAGAACAAGATCCCCTAGATCTTCTTTTCAATCAAGGACTTGCCAATGATATATATTCAGACGAGGTCTTTCAAAGTTCAGGCAGTCATACCGCAGCTTTTATCGAACTTGTGGCGCACACAAATCCGGGAATGGACATTCTGGAGATTGGGGCAGGAACAGGCAGCGTGACTGAGCCGGTTCTGACCGCACTATCGCGACAATTTGGCTCCCGGCGTATATTGTCTAGGTGCAATAGCTACACTTTCACAGATATATCCCCTAGTTTCTTTGAGAAGGCAAAAGATCGATTCTCGTCGTACGCCGATCGGCTGAAATTTCAAACATTAGATATCGAACGAGATCCAGTCTCTCAAGGCTTCGAAGCCAATCGGTACGATATGGTGCTTGCCGCTATGGTTCTTCATGCAACCGCCAACATCGAAGAGACTCTTCAACACGTGAATGTGCTTCTCAAACCGGGCGGATACCTAGTCTTGGTCGAGGTGACCGACAAGGATAGCACCACTGCAAACGGTGTTTGGGGTACTCTCTCCGGATGGTGGAGATCGATTGAAGCTGATCGAGAACTTGGCCCTCTATACTCTGTGGCAGAATGGCAGTCGTGTTTTGAGCGGCATGGGTTCACTAGTCTGGACATGGTCCTCCCCGATCACCCCGACATTGCACACCATACACTGAGCGTTTTGGTGGCAAGGTCTCTGTTACCCCCTAGACAGAAACCGACGCAGCAGCCGTCCCGCGCGGTCATCATTGCGAAAGAGACAAGTCTACAAAGGCGACTAGCCACCGAGATCGCCTCCTATCTGAACTCAGAGGCTATACCTAGCTGTGACATCAGAAGCTTGAGTTCAATGCTATCCCATGACACTGAGTATGACCTTTGTGTTTCTATTCTCGACGTTGAAGGTCCAACTTTCACCTCCATGTGCGAAGATGAGTTTACTGCTTGGAAGAAGACTTTACGACTTGTGGACCTTGTCTTCTGGATCACGATTGGGGGCGGCGCTTATGCACAGCGGCCGGAAAACGCTATGTCCTCTGGCTTTGGCCGGGCTATGATGCGAGAACAACCCGGATTACGATTCGTGACCGTCGATGTGGAAAATCCAAACAGCGTACTGGAGACGTTCCAGAAGCTCTTCACATCACCTTCCAACTGTAGCGAACCCTCCGACTTCGAGTCTGATTATATAAAAGGTGACGGACTTGTTTCAATCCCGAGGATCGTCGAAGCGGACGAGTCCAGATTCCCGGGCCAGACGTATGAGAGCGGCCCCCGCTTTGAGAAAAGGGTACTGGGAAAAGATGCTTCTGAAGCATTAGAACTTCAGTTTACGTTGGGTCAACTGGACAGCTTCCACTTTGCTCGAGACGAGGCAGTGCTTCACCCGCTGGGAGAGGATGAGGTCGAGGTGCAGGTGAAAGCAACAGGCATCAATTTCATGGACGTTCTGGCGGTACTTGGGCGAATGAACGCGGCGGATATCGGCTATGAATGTAGCGGCGTTGTTCTACAAGCTGGTACGGCGGTAAGTACGCTATCGAGGGGCGACCGAGTCTGTTGCCTGACCCCGGGCTCCTTCAAGACGATTGTTCGAAGTAAGGAATACGCAACGATTTGTATTCCGCAGTCCCTCCCGTTCACCGAGGCCTTCCCTGGTGTGTATGCCACCGCCATCTACGGTGTCAGCCACCTTGGTCGTCTCCGCACCGGCGAATCGATTCTGATCCACGCTGCGGCCGGTGCTGTAGGACAGGCAGCAATCCAGATCGCGAAGAGCATCGGGGCTGACATTTTCGTCACGGTGAGCTCAGTTGAGAAAAGGGCTTTGTTAATGCAACAATACGGCATCCCTCAGCGCCGCATCTTCTACAGCCGTAATCTTTCTTTCGGACGCCAGATCATGGATGCTACTAAGGGCCGTGGCGTTGACGTGATTCTGAACTCACTCTCTGGGGAGAGTCTTGCGGAATCGTGGAGGATCCTCGCACCGCTGGGCCGATTCATAGAGATAGGCAAGGCAGATATTCAGACCAACCAGAACCTCGCTATGCAACCGTTCTCTAAGAACGTGTCATATCACTCTATCGATCTATTAACTTTGGCAGAGCATAGCCCGGGTCTCATCAAGTGCTTAATGGGTGAGATGGTAAGCATGCTGTCCGCGGGCACCATCTCCGCCCCGCAACCGGTGGCCGTCTACACGAGGGCAGACTTTGAAACGGCCGTCAGATATCTGCAGACAGGGCATCACATGGGCAAAGCCGTGGTCAACTGGGAAACAGAAGCCGAAGTGACCGTTGTTGCAAGGCCGGAGATAGCATACCAATTGGACCCTAACGCGAGCTATGTGATTGTAGGCGGCTTTGGGGGGATCGGCAAGAGTCTCGCCGCTTGGTTCGCCCGGCGTGGTGTGAAGTACCTGGTAATACTCAGCCGGTCAGGCGCAACGTCCGATAGCGCGAGAGATTTGATGCAGGAGCTTGCTAGCCACCATGTTCATGTTGCGGCGCCTGAATGCGATATCAGTGACACGGCATCATTGAAGAAAGTGCTTGATAAGGTCGCGGTCACAATGCCTCCAATCAAGGGGTGCATCCAGGGATCCATGGTTCTCAGGGTAAGATCCTATCCTGGCATATCTCCCCAAAGAACACAACATATACTTACTCCATCTCCTATTCAGGATCGATCGTTTCAAAATATGTCGTATGAAGAATGGCAAGCCGTCTTTCGTCCTAAGATTAAAGGGACATGGAATCTTCATGATTTACTGCCATCCAAGATGGATTTCTTCATACTTCTCTCATCGCTGGGCGGAATGATAGGCTGGGAGGGTCAGTCTCAGTATGACGCGGCCTCGACCTTCCAGGACGCGTTTGCGCGCCATAGGTGGCACCTAGGGGAACAATGTATATCCATCGACATTGGCTTCGTCATGGACATCGGCTACGCTGCTGAGCATGGCAGTATATCCAAGAAATGGAGTGACAAGGGTGGCCAGGTCCTATACGAGGAGGATATTCATCGCGTGGTGGACTGGGCCTGCAATCCCGCCCACCGGCCCTCATCGCCGTGGCTTACGCAAATTATCACGGCGGCCGGAGCTCCATCCAAAACTATTGAAGAGATAAAAGATCAAAGACCGTTCGCGCACCTGAAACGGCCTCTCTTTCGTCACATTCTGGGACGAGATATTCGGCTCGATGACGGCGTCTCACGGGGGTCATCGACGGAGATGGTGGATTACGGGCCATTGCTCCGAAGCGCAGAGAGCGTGGAGGGGGCAGGTGGTGTCATTGCAGCTGCGCTGGCCAAAAGACTGTCCAAAGCTCTGTCGGTACCGCTGGAAGACGTCGACACCTCGCGGCCGGCATATTCTTACGGAGTGGACTCGCTGGTGGCGGCCGAGTTACGTTTCTGGTTCGCGAACGAGACGAAGGCCGTCATTTCGGTACTGGACATCTTGTCAAATGAGAGTATTGAGCAGCTAGGGCTGCGTGCCGCGCGAAAGAGCGATTACGTGCGGAAGGCGAAGATGAGCAACTGTTCTGAAGATGGACCAGAGACTAATGGCAACGGCGAATTGTAAGATCTTAGTGCTTGTTGGGTCGCATTAATGGAGTAAAAGGTCTATTAAACTATAGTATGCTTCAGTTCAAGTTATCACGCTGCTCTATATTTCAGACTGATCTCCTTATATGAGGCTGTCGCGGACATTGGTGAAACATTGTAGTATAACAGTTGCTCACAATATGCAAGTAAAAAAGTAAAGCTATTGAGCCCTTATCCCATACTACGACCTAGTTCCTATTCTGCGGTGGCTTGACTTCACTCTAGATACTAACTTTCATGACGTTATACTACATATCCCTACTTATGCACATGGAGTCTCGTATCCCTTAAACTAGCTATTAAACCCACCCACAGCACGACCTCTTGGGTTTGCTCTGCTATTGCTATTGCTAAAAATCACACGTGCCCTATAAAATAAACAGATGTAACTGAGCCAACATCAGTTCCCGAGATACTCCCCCCTCGAAGCCCTCTCACAAAGCCCCCTAAGCACCTCGGCTCCCCGACGAAAATCCTCAGCATCCACATACACCATCCCGCTAAGCCGCCACCAGAACGCATCGCGGTATAGAGACGTCTGGAAGTAGAACCCGCTCTCGCGAACGCCGGTTTCTTTGAACCACATCCCGAGTTTCGCTGCGTCGTGTAGGGGTATCTTCCTCTGTACTCCCACTCCTGTTGATCTGCTGGATGTTGGTATTGCTGCCGGTCCACTCCCCTCCGTATCTGAATCGTCTTCATCTGTGACAAGGCCGTCATTGTCCGTTTCCGCACCGTCGCTACTTCTTGCTGACTCGGCAGCAATCTCGAGCGGAAGTCGCACGTTAGCAAAGAAGCATTCTCGCATGCGTGAGTTCGGCGTATCCATTATTTCCGTGCCGAGGATCTCGGCGGCGATCTCCCCTCCTTGCCGTGCTACGGCGCGACAGTAGCTTCGGATAGCGTCTTCGCCGCCGCAAATTTCGGAGCGGAAGGTTAGGGTTGCTGTCATTGCTTTGGGTTAGGAATTCAACTGATGAGAGGTGATGAGGAGGCGAAGATGATAAAGGGGGTAAGGGGGAATAGGGGGAATAGGGGTATAAGAGATGTGATTACGTACCCTTCACTGTTAAGAAATTCGTCATGTCGTGAGAGGCTAATAAGATCGTGAGCATGGTGTAAGCCATTTCAAAAAACCCATCATGAACTCACCAACAAAATCAAACAACCTAACAAACGCCCCATCATCCGCCGCCTTCTCCCCCGCGCGTCCCCTGTACCGTACACTCGTCGGCAACGAAGTACGAATCAACCCCTGATGCCGTCGAGCCACATAAAGCGCCGACACACCCCGGGGTACCAAAAGCCACTTATTCAAACTAGTAACAAAGAAATCTGGCTTCAGTGTGCTCAGATCGATATCAACATGTCCAATCCCGTGCGCCCCATCAACGAAGACCAGTGCGCCTTCAGCTTGGAGTGCGGGCACTAGTGCTTCAAAGGGGATGCGCAAGCCAGGCATGCTAACGACTGTATCGACGATAGCAAGACGAAGACGCTCACCCGCACTTTTCCTGATCCGCCTAGCAGCACCAACCATAGCCTCCACAATCTCCGCGTCCCCCATCGGAAGCCGCAGCGGCACAACCTCAACCCTGATCCCAAAGGTATCAACCAACCACGCCAACCCGGCAGCAACAGCCTCATAGACAGCCTCGTAAACAAGCACGACATCCCCCCTTTCCCACTTCAGATTCTTCAGCACCGTATCGCTTCCCGTCGTGGCATTCGGCACAAGAACCAATTCCTCCGTCTCGCAGTTCAGAAATTGCGAGAGCAATGCGCGCGATTCGCGCAGACGGGATGGCCAGTCTAATACTATGAAGCGATCTGGCGCGGCTTCTACTTCTGCGCGTAGAGCTGTGTGTGCGTCGCGCACGGAGAGGGGGTAAGTGCCGTAGGAGCCGTGGTTGATGGGTGTGTAATCCGCCCCGAAGCCGAAGTGGGCATCGCGCATTGCGCGGCCGAAGGGGACTTTTGGGGCTGAGGAGGTCATTGTTTGTGAATGTTTAGAGCGGAAGATTTGTATGTATTGCATTTTATAAAGGAGAAGTTTATTTGGAGTTATTTGAAGTGGTGGTTGTATTACGCGGTAAACAGATTGGCTGGATCTCTGAAGGATCGCGGTAACAAAGATCCCGGTGAGGGGCTCGTAGCCGGTGGATCGATCAGTTGAGGAAGCCGCGGCTCCGCTCCCGAGACCCGGAAGTTGGGCTTTGATCCGCTACTCACCGGCCGTTTACAATGTAGGTAGACACTTACTTGGTAAACATGCGTTCATGAGTCGATAGGTGATTAGATAAGCCAGTTCCCGTGCCTGACCATGAAATGGGGGGTAAGAGATACTTAGATGCTTCCACTCTGCACGTTCCCGATGCCGGAGCCGAAGCCGAAGTACCTACAATTGATGCACCCCTATTTACGTGCATGGCAGAGTTGCCCATCTCATAACTTGTGACGAAAAAGCCATGCATCAAACAGAAACTGAGGCGATAGATCTAATATAGAGCTAAGTCAAGGTTCATGGAATTCTTCATTTCTTTTCCTCTAATTAAGCTTTGCTCGTTAGTCATTATCGAAAAGGCAACGTTAGCTAAACATGGTATCCTAATTGCTGCAAAGAGTCTGCTATAAAAGAGCCGAGTGACACGTAAACGCCTTTCAATGCAAAACTGACTGGTACAGATACCGCTCGTAAGCTAATAATAATGCTGCCGCTTTTCAACTTTCGTTGGACATAGTATGTTTAATCGTACTTGTGATGTGGCTGTCGATAATCCTGTTTCACCTGGTGGGCCGTGGGTTACATGTGTCGAATTGGGTATAATAGTATTTGTAATCACCAGTCGGCGGCCCAGCCGTTCTTTTCCAAAAATTCTTCACAGGCCCGCTTGAGTTCAAGATTAGGACGCAAATCTGTAGGATGTAGTGGTTCTCGAGTAATCGGGTCGGTCGGATGCCGCGATAAAGCTTCTAAGATGGAGGCTCTCTCATAAGACTTGCCGGTCTTGGTCTGTTTTCATGCATATTAGCTAATGCTCAGTCTTGACAGAGGCATGGATCAAGGCACGCACCATAACAGGGTCGACCATGAAGTTGAAAGTGATGTCATCAATCGCCCAGTCGGGCACCTCTCGCTTCTTTTCATTTGCCGCCCTGGCAGCCTCAAAGGTGGCTCGAAGTTGGTCGATTTTCTCATTACACTCTTGTATAATTTCAGCTCGCTCCATCTCATCGGTACAGGACAGAAGAATGGCCTCTGTTTCGCCCTCCATGAGATCAATCAGCTTCCGCTCGAGATACTGGCCCTCACGGTGCCGCCTCTTCTCCAGCTCATCCCACCGTTCTTTCTTGCATCGCAATACCTGAGCAGTGAAAGGCGCTAGAGTTCTCTCACGGGCATCGCGGGCCAATCTGTAAGCTTCCACTGCGTTCTTAAGGGCCTCGTCGTGGTTACTCATGGCCAGATGGCACTGGGAGAGGATGAAGCGCGCCTTTCTGTTCGGGCCGTCTAATTCGAGGCAAGTGTTGCAATCTGCGATGGCTGTCTCGTACAGCTCCAACCTTAGCCTGGCCATAGCACGGTTGGTGTAGAGTGAATGGTTCGCTTTGTCTGCAATTATACTGGCGGAGAAAAGCGAGGTCAGCTAAGAACGGCGAAATTGACTGAGGCGGCCAAAAAGAGATTGGCAACGGGTGACTATGGGCACAGTCATCGATATAGGTATAGATGTGGGCATCGTGCGCAGCAGAGCCACCGGATATACACTAACGCTTTGGAATACAGACTTTCGGCAGCGATAAAATTGCCGTTTTTGAAATACTCATTCCCCTCGGCTTTGAAAAGACCGGATCTATCGGAATTGAATTCCATCGTGGGGAGATGGCAGGGCCAGATCGATGGCAGTGTCGGGATTGACGGAGAGAGAGTGGGCGCAAGAGAGGGGTCGCAGATGGGACAGAGCAGACGGAGTAGCGATTGTGCAGTTGTCGCCGAGCTCGGTACATTCAAGATCCGGGCCGTAGTATAGAATCGGTTACGATAGCTGGCAAGTTTCGCTGACGTCTAAAGGAAACGATGTTGCAAGAAATTCGGTTAAGGGTGAGCAACGTAAAAAGATGGATAATATCGGATATGGTCGCGACAGCCTGCTCAGCACAGTCGGGGCATCAGGTAATCAATGCGTCGCAATAGATGATTATAGATTATGTTATTGGCTGCGGTCAGACTGGAAGCCGCAGCAAAACAAAGCCTGCCGAGAAGACCGTCCGAATCCAAGTCTTGGTGGTCGCAGTCAATCGGCCGATTGATCCAATAACAGGTTGCTTTCTGGTAGACAAGGCGCTCACTGGTGGAGGTCACAACAGCTGTGGAAGCTCACGGGGCATACCGATAACAAGATGGAAAAGAGAGCAAGGCTAATATAATCAAAACAAGGCAAAATAGAATGAAACGAAAATGCGAATTGTGTGTGAGGGCTACCGGTGTTCTATCAGCCTCATGGACTGGATTCAGCCGATGACGATGACGTACAGGAATACTGGATATTCCAAGAGAAGAGGGGATGAATAGGTAGTTACAGGATGGAGGACGACGATGGTGATGGCTGGCAGGAGTCATCGTTCTCTCTCTCTTTACCTCGAGGGAGAACTCAGACAGTACCAAACCAACGCACCTACCTCAGCTCTCAGGCACACCATACCCGGTCCGCTACCGTGGTTATGGTTGTAGCAGCCATTGGATATTTGCAGGTCGCCCGCATTTGTAACGAGACGAAACTTCGAGAAGTCCTGGTGAGGCGGGGGGAACATTTTAGTTGGCAGGCTATTTACACTTTGGGTAAGTACTGACTGCACGTGTACCGATTGTAGATGGATAAGCTGATAAGACAGGTAGAGAGCGCCGCTACTGCATCATAGCTGCACCTAGGGACCCTTTTCAGATACTAATAGGTAGGTGCTCTAGCCTCTCCAGGACAGAACAGTGGGCGATACCTGTCCTGCTATTACCTCAACAGCCGTTCATTTATGCTTCTGCTTCTGCCAGGTCCAACTCTATCTGCAATACCCGACCCAAGAAAACCGAGCGTAGCAATTGTCATGCACCGTTCTTTATAAGCTTAAAAAGGCTCTTCAATATGCTAAAGCATTAAATAATATCAATATTGGCTTTCGGTGTGTTCCACATAGTAAATCCTATAGGTCGAAAGGAGAAACTTAGAATATACTGTACAATAATGTAGATGCCCAATTCGAGGCCTCCCCAATGGAACTGGAGCCCTGCATGTAAAAAGATCATAATCCATCCATCCATACCTATAATAAAAGATTTACGAAATGGAAATACCGCCGAACAACGTTATACCGGTCCCGGCCGCATTTAACGTCCCTCCCTACGATCACAAACAAACAGTAAGATCATTTAATCTGAAACATGCCACGTGCTAGGTAGGTCCTGGGTTTTGATTCCGTGGACTGACTGACTGACTGACTGACTGACCGACCTAACTGAAGCGGAAGTTCCATTTCGTAGCAAACAATCTCACTCATTTCTGAGCCCCATTGCCTAAAGCCCCATTCTTGAATGCTGAAACGCCGTAATGTTGCCTAAGGGATGATTATTCTTCCCGTTGTTTTTTTTATTCCTCTGAGAGTTCTTTTTTTTTTTTTTTTTCATCGTGACCTTGAAATGGCACTAGCTTGATTACGGTCCCTAATTTAGTAAATGCCGACCCCACTGTACGATATTCACACCTCATTCACCGCTCACACGCTCACTCTCACAGACATCAAGACAATCACAAGTAACAATCAAGCGAAAGCAAACAATCTATGTTTTGTTTACACATTTAGGTATATCTATATACTGGCATGGCCTGGTGCATGTACAAGTAGCAATCAAAATATTTACAAAGATCCCGACCAGGCGAGCCCCCCTCCCATCAAATGTCAAATTAATTGAGGGAGAGCATTTTTCAACGCAAGCGGGAAATAAAACACCAAAGAGTAGGTAATAAGGCAGATAGGTAGGTTAGGCTAATCTGGGCATTAATGTGCTAGCAAGCAACCTTCTCTCTCTCCACTTTTTTGTTCTGTTTTTCCATTTAATACTTTTCATGATTTGCAATCTTTCGTGTTTCCCATCATCTCATCGCTGCTGTCATCTTGAAAAGAGATAGAGGCGACATGGCTGCTGCTGTTCTCTTATAGGAGGTAGGCAAGCAGCAGACCAGCGAAACTAGCGCCGACACCAGCCTGGGCACGGAAACCGGCACCAGTGGCGGGAGCCGACGAGGTGCTGGCGGGTGCGGAGCTGGTCGAAGCGGGCGAGCTGCTGCTTGGGGTCTCCGTGGTGGTGGCGGCGACCGAGGTGCTGAAGCTGGAGGACCCGGTGGGCACGGCGCCGGTGCTGGTCGGGTATCCGCTCGAAACTGGGGCGCTGCCCTCGGATGATGAGGCTGAGGAGACAGGGTAGCCAGATGAGGTAGGTGAGTCAGTGGCAGTGGTCTCCGTGGTAGTAGCGCTGGCGGTGGGCGTCTCAGAAGACGAATCCGTGGGAGTCTCAGTAGAGGCTGGGTAAGAAGTGCTGTCTGTTGGCGTGACCGTAGGCGTGTCCGTAGAGGTAGGAGTCTCAGTAGGAGTTTCCGTAGGAGTGCCTGTGGGATAGTTAGTGGGAGTCTCGGATGGACTCTCCGTGGTGGTCGTAGGAGTAGGAGTAGAGGTCGGAGTGTCCTGACTGGAAGTGGAAGTGGTAGTGGTGGACGTCGGGGGGGTTGACGAGCTTGAGCCGCCATCCCCGCCAGAAGCCACAGCAGCACAGAAGTTGTCGATACCCGTCTGGGTGGAGCCTTTTTCACATTCGTCAGTCGCTCACGTCCTTTCACGTAGATCTAATGATGCGCTTACCATAGTCAGCAGTGCTGCAGGAGTCGCGCAGGCAGACCTCGCCGTCGCGGCGAACCGTGTAGATCAACGAGCAGATGCAACTGTTGTCATCAGCAGCGCAGGTCGTGTGCTGCTCGACCGAGTCGGCAATACATGAGGGAGCGCAAGATGGGACAAAGGAGTCGATGCTGAGGGCGGTAGCCACGGCGACAAGGGCCGGGAGCGCGAGGACTCGGATAGGTGCCATTTTGATTGAGATAGATGGAGAGTTGTTCCGAGTAAGAAGCGAGAGAGGTAGGTGAGAAAGCGAGCGACTGTATTTTATTTATTGCACAAGGGTGCTTCTTTTATTGGCCTGCCAAATCTGAGAGAATACAACACACAAACAAAGCAGGCTTTGTCGAGTGATCGGTCGAATTGGCGGAAATGGGAGGTAATGGCTCTTATAGGCAGTGGACGTGTAACTTGGACGAAATAGGGCAGCCAATGATGGAGGCGTCGATCCAAATATCGATCTGTTGATAGTCTTATTGCAGGTTCTGTATAGGTCTGGATCTGTTTGGGGACCAGGGACCCTTTTCGAGCAGGTGATGGGGAAGATGCTCCGTATCTATATTCTCGGAAAGTGGCAAAGGCCAAGGAAGTCGGGGATCGGCAGTGAGCTGTGATGAAGGCTCGTGGCCCCAGGACTGCCACTGCATGTCGCCCGTCCCGACCGACGCCAGCAGCTTCTTCACCAACGGCGGCGACCCAATCCCGGCGCACCATGGCAGTGGCACAGTGACACAGAGAGCTCCAGAGAGGCCGAGGTTACAGCGCACTTGGGCCTTTCTTGGCAGTTAGCTATTGCAAGCATTGCCGCTGCTAGGCCTCCCTGCGCAGTGCCGTCATAAGCCTCCGTGATGTTTCGCATGCAGCCAATAAGAACCCATCGTAAGCACCGTTAGGGGCTGTCCAACTGCCGCATTAGGCAGGAGGGGGCTCTGAAACGAAGGAATCTAGCTTAGCCCGGCATCCTCTCGCTGGTGAGGGATTCCTAGCGGAGAGCCCCAAACTCGTATAAGATGACCGTGAGGGACGTAACGTGCCATTGGTTGCCAGTCCCTCTTCTCTCCCCGCCATATACCATTTATACCACTAGGTAACACCACTTCTGGCACCTGCTCTCGCCGCGATCCTCCCCCGTGTCGGCACTACTCTGCAGATCACTCGAGCAGAACTCCCGTTCGAGCATGCTATGGACAGATCAACGTCATGATTGGGCATTGGCCGTCAAGCTTGCATCGGTCGCAAACTAACTTGGGGCCCTGCATTTCGTGTTGTCCAGTCCGCATGAACGTCCACGTGAACTGCTGTAGGTAGTATGTGTCATCACATGGTTCGACGTCGCTGTGATGCACCATGTTCTTATTTTTCCGTGTCTTATTCTATCTGAGTGCATCCATCACATGTCCTCGACACACCGCTATGTGCAGTAGAAACCAGGGTTCTGCTATTTCAGTTGACTCAGAAGACACAAGGGCGAACCAACAGCACTATCAAGTTTAGAAAGGTCCCCAGTGATGAATGAATACGATGCGGCGTAGCTCTGTTGGCTACAAATTACCATTCACTGTCTACGCCTGATCTTTTCGAGTCCATAATTAGAAAATTGTTTTATGGTTGCAGCTGCATGCAAGGCGGGTATCTCTCCACTCCCGGCCTACATCTTGCTTATAACCCTGCCCATGATCCAACGAGACCCTGTTCACTCATCATTCAAATACGGATCTGTAAACATACCTACTATCGAAGCCCTCGGCCCTACAATATGAAAGCAAAAAATTCGGTGTTCTAATGTCTGACGTTTGTATAGGGTAGTTCCACCTAGGGAGTACAAAGGGTTGGACCAACTTTGAAATTCAAATAAGGGATAGTACTTAAGACAACAGATTCTTTGACCAGGCTGCGGGTGACGTAATGACTGCTCATGAAATTCATTCGCAATCAAAAGTGATTGTGTATCAAGTATTTTAAATTGTATGTTGGTAAGTTTGAGACTCGTTCACCGCCCTGTTGCAACATCGATCATTCCACGCCGAGGGACAACGAACCGAAACAACTTAATAACTTAGTACTAAATTTCAACTCTACTAGTTGACTCAGAAAAGCTTGTATTCTCATACTCAATTCCCAACTATACTTGCGATTTTGCACGTTTGAATGACTTGAAGCGTTTGCGACGTCCCAACTACCGATATATTATGTAATTAGACTAGTACGTAACCTTTTGGCTAGTGCGTTTAAGTCAATCTGGGGTAGAGGCTTTGACTTAGTTCGCGCTCTATTTACCAGACTAACTGGGCTTATAACCTTATGCATTGTACCAATTTAAGATCAATCTAAAATAACCTGTATTTCAACACTAACAACTGCCGTCAATTTCGGCGATGGCGACCTATCTCTTTCGTACAAGATCAACGATAGTGCAGTGGATGATCGATCTTATGCTGCTGAAATGGAGTGTTCGTCCCAGATTTTGTATGAAATCTGCGAACCCGGTGTCCGACATGTGACAGATAAACTATATACCGTACATTTCAGTGTGTACAAAAAAGGCTCGTAATTATGAGAAAATACACTCTCTTTCTAGATCACGACCCAATGTATACATCATCAACCATCCACTTCATATATCTCGGGGGAGTTGAAGGTGAGCCAGGTGTTATTGATTGCGCAGGGTGAATACTTTGACAAGGGGGGCTCATTGTAGATGGATTGTAGATGGTATCTGGATCATGACGGGCAGGTCGGCGCACTACACGCACTCGCTCGTCTTCGGCTAGTTCATCGAGGATCTTTGAGAAGCTATCGCGCCAGGACAGCCTCCAACATCTTTCCAGTTGACTATTCCAGGGCGGTAGACAATTTGTAACCATTAAACCCTATATTTCTTAGATCAATTTAAAATATAAAGTGTTGAAGATATTGTGTGAATCTACTTTCTTTCTTTGAGAGAGTCATTAGACCGTCTAATTCCTGCTCTGCCCTTTCTATGGATTTGAGCGTTACCTGGTAAGACGACTAATAAACTTCCGACATGTTTACCTCAATCTTCTGCTTTGACTCTGGTGGGATACATGAGATTTTATCTTAACAGTAGTGGATCCCACTTCCAGTCGGCATTGACAGTATGGCTACATACTTGAGATCAAGTGTAATTGTGACTGCATGTTAATGTTAACGAGGTGGTGTAGAGGGTGTATAGTAATCATCGTAAGACTGAGGGGGGGCGGTAGGGGTAGGCGGCCTAAAAGCATAATAAGACTGAGGAGCGGTCGGTTTAAAAGGATTCCGCGCATGTCCGCTGTCGTAACTTATCAATGGTAAACGGCCTGGCTCTGGACTTGGTCCAGACATATATATCTCTCTGATTTTGACCTGGCTTCGATCTATCTCAGGAGCTCCCGCGCGGGAGAGAAGATTCTCAAGTTCTATATCACCAAACTGAATAGCCAGCTTGCGAGCGTTTTTAAGATAACGTCCGATTTCTCTATGGCCCTTGCGCTTTTCAAGCCAATTAACCATGTACCGGACGGCGCGAACATTGTGACGCTCCACAGCTATGTCGAGAGGCGACCGACGATACTTGTTCTTAGGATTTGATTTTGATCCGCGGCGTCGCAGCTCTTTGATGTAGTCAACTCGGCCGACGCTACATGCTCGATGCAGGACTGACATACCAAACATATCGGTAGTTTCAAGGTCTGGATCCAGTTTCAGGAAGTAGTTGACGAGGCTATCGCAAGTATAACGGATACTCAGATGCAGACAGGTCTGTCCGAAACCATCTATCAGCACTGGATCAGCTCCATGGCTCAACAAATATTCTGCAATCTCTACACTTCCACACCGTATAGCCTCATGGAGCGGGGTCATGCCGCTTGCATCCTTGGCGTCAATGACGCTGTGCAAGGCAACAAGTCGCCTTGTAGCACTAAAGTTATTAGCCATAGCTGCATAGTGCAAAGGGGTTCGTCTGTTTTTGTCAACAACATTGACCAGGGCCCTTTTCGACTTCACAAGGCGTCTTACGAGGTTACCATCGAACCACAGGGAGACAAGATGCAGCAGACTAGCTTTAGTAGCAGTCCTCAAAAATTCTCTTTGGGGCATGTCGAGGAAATATTCGAGAGCCGCGCGATAGCCCATATCAGCAGCAACATGCACTGGTGTCATGCCGTTCTTATCTTTCAGGGAGTAGCTGGCCCCGGCTGAAACAAGACGTTTTATGGCAGCCAGATTGCGATTCATTACAGCAAGATGAATAGCCGTTAGACCATCGCGATCTCTAACGTTGAGGTTAGAAGCGCAAAAGTCATCAAGATTATCAATCTTGTCGATATCCCAGTTATGATCCATAGCCCAGTGCAGTAGCGTTCTTTTAACATGATCGGAGGGAAGAGATACCATAGCATGATCTTTATACAGCCTATGCACTATATCCTCCCAGTTTTGGTTTGCACATAAATGTTGGAGATCGTAATTGCCCGGATCGTTACGAAACGGTAGGTTGCTCGATGGAAGGCGATCCAGGATCCAGATGAGCTTTTCACGTCGACCGTAATAAGCATAGAATACGAAGGCGTTCATCCTAGTAGATGGATCAACCGCGAAAAGCTGCTTGGGATCTGAAGAAATGATCTCTTCTTCCACATCAGTCCAGCTGTGCACACCTGCTATGAGAAATTGACTGGTCTCGGAAATATGTTTAGTAAGAGCGTTCGTTGAATCAAGTTCAAGCATTCGCTGTATGATAGAACCCCAGTTCTTGTTATGGAAGGCGATTACATAAGGTGTCTTATTGTTCTGGTCTTCCGACCATATGTCGATATACGGTTGGTTCAGCAGTAATTCTGCAGCCGCGACGTTATTTCCACCCATAGCAGCGTGTAAGGGCGAACCGTCAGAAGAGAGAATATTGACGTTGATTCGGGGATCCTCCAGCAGTCGTTTAAGGAAAAACAAGTTTTTGGATCTTGCAGCATAATGTAGAGGCTTTGCCTTGTGTGGGCTGCCGTAATTGACGTTAATGTTCTCGTTTCGGAGTAGTACACGAAACGACTCTTCGCGATTGCAGATTATAGCCCAAGATAAAAGTGAGATTGCCTCTTTAGAGCTTTGAATCGAGTTTGGATTGACGCCGTCGGCGAGTAAAAGCTTGACAATACGTGGGCAGTCGCCAATTGCCAAAAGCCGGAACAACCCGCGCGCAACTGAAGGGGAAGAGGTATGCGTCAATTCATATCTTGTCAGGTGCTCGTATATGCCGTCGGGGCGGAGGGGGCGAATTTCAAACCACAGCAAGTGTTGGTAATACGACGATACCGTAGGAAGAAACAAGACTAACGCATTATCCTTATCTGCGCTGGAAGCTGCAGATTCAAAATGCGTAATCCAGTATCGAATGGAGTAAGCGAGACAGGAAGTCCTGCTGAATGACTGGAAGCTTAAAGCTAAAATCTCTCGAATTTGCTCCTCTTCTTGGATGGGTATAAGACCACCTGAAAGGGTAGGAAGGAGAGATGCTGCCATCCCTTTCAGGTTGTGCACGATAGTGTCCCACTGCTCCGAGTCGCGCTGCTCCAACCAAAATATAGCCATGCACAGTTCATGCATCATAGCATGTGCGGAAGAGTCTGGTATGATGTAGTCTACGAGGACTTGTCTCCACTCGGGATCTAATTGCTCTGAGCTTTCCGTAAAGAGGTCTTTCGCGGACACGTGGGCGAAATCGACAGTGTCATCATTAGCCACGTGAATGATATATCCACAGGCTTCGTGTAGGTAGTTTTCCAAGTCGGCACACTGGGCATTGAGCTTTGTGATGACGCTTTTCCATTGGTATGAGGTGGCGTCACCTTGCAACGGCAAATGATGAGACAAACAGGCTAAGAAGGCCAGCTGGTGCGATGTCAGCTTCGCGTGACTGATTCGCAAAATGGTGAACGCGGCCCTGGCTTTCTTTCGATAAGGTCCTGGAATGCCTTTTAACAACCTACAATAAGTTGCTACAAGGCTTTCGGAATCGGCATTGGATTGCTTTAAGCCGTCCTTGATTTCCTCTTCAGACCAGACATCGATTTTGTTGGAAAGTTGTTCGCATGCCAGTTTAGCGTGGAGGTAATTTCCTCGGGAAATTTCCAGAATTCTATTTTCTACACCCTGTCCACTACTGGTAGGCGTGGACGGTTGTTGCAACGACTTTTGAAGCTGTGCGTGCACAAAACTATGCACATTCTTTTGTGTTGAAACATTTTCGACGTTTATGACTGCGATATCGGCTCCTTGGAATTCATGGTATGGCTTGGCACGGTTAGATATCATGATGCGAACTCGATTACCCATGTCGAGATATATGAGCCGTTCTAATTGATCTATAATGGTAGTAGCTGAGCTATTAGTATGTCGCAACGACTCATCGACAGCATCTACCACTAGCTGGAACATAACGCCACTTGCCCTCTCTAGGATGATGGACAAACATTTCCATAGGTCTTCTTCGTTCAGACCAATGCCAGCAGTTTTTCGTCTGTGATCGAGATCGAGTAGGAAACTGTCCAAGTACTTAGCAATGAAGGCCATTTGGCTATCGCTAAAGATTTGATCAAGGATGGATCGAATAAACGCGTCTGGTGTTTTACGGCGCAGATCAGAGTCGTCAAAGAAGAAATATACAGGTTTGTATATTATCGGTCCTTTGGCCTCGGACTCACTTTTCTTCTGCAAATGCGAAACGACACTTCGCATAAGCACCGATTTTCCCGAACCTGGTGGGCCATATATCCAGATGACTTGACGACCACGAAGACTGGTCCACGATTGAAAGTCGGAATGGTTGAGAAGCCATTTGGATGAGTTTCCCCATGGACATGGAATTGTATCTAGCATTGTGATAGCATCGATCAAACGTAGCTGAGATACAAATGCACGCTGTGAATAGTTCAAGACTAATTTCTTCAGTCAGCAAGTTCAATGACCAGGGAATGAGGTATGGGCAATTTTAACCCACAAGTTTCTTCATTGACAATGGTGACTGTATCTATAAGTTCAGAGATATAAGATCGGACGATGATATAATTATGACTCGAGTTTGTGAGATATCTGCACATGCTCTGGTGATCGGCATCCAGGGGAAGTGATATCTCGTTTTGGACATGGAGTTTAGCGCAATCGTCGTCCACGATCTGAAGCACTTCAGCATATAGCACCAGCTTCGGAAAGATAAATCTGGTTCTTGGATAAGGACTTACTAGAGAGTCGTGACCAGGTACAAAAAACCTCTCGTATAGGCTGTAAATGGGTAGGCGCATACTGTATTTCTCAGCAAATTTGGAACAAATTTCCCCTAGCTCAAGTGATTTGACCTCAGGACTGTGTAGTAACTCAGGTTGACCCCTGTGTAGACGAGCCAGCTTGTTGAGCAACGTTGACCAGTAGTCCAGATTCATCTTGTGATGTGGTGTACCCAGAAAAATGACCCCAGCGACTGACAGACAAATTTGATTATACCTTGGCGGATTCCTATCACCCTCCAGGAAAATTTGCTTGAATATTATACCACCAAGGCCATGGCAAACGAATATGATTTTTCTGTTTCCCTCCGCTTTCTTAGCTTTATCGCTCAGATGCAATTGTCTGATAGATTCGAGCAATTGCAGAGCAAAGCCACTGATATCTGCCTTAGCCCCTCGGAATAGAGAGCTCGAGTCATAACCAAATGTAAGTACGCGAGCTTCAGGTAGATCCCAAGGTAATAAGTCACGCAACCATAGTTTCTCACCATCGGTCCACGTTTCTAATGCATGGCCGCCGAGCCCATGGACAGCGATGACATCAATCACAGTGGGTATTTCAACTCTTTCTTCAATTTCCGCACTCGGCCAAAGAGTTTGTAGGCCCCTAACAACCTTTTCTTTGCCAGATGCAATTGAAGATGTCGTTTGGTCGAGCTTTAAGTCTTCATACGTGCTGCTGGGGGACTGTCTATAAGTTTCTGAACGTTTCCGAATTGCAGCTATAGATAAAGACCATATGTTGTCGAGATGGGGCCTTAAAGCCAAATAATCTTCATCGAATGCCCCTCGGAACTTGGGCAGGTCTTCGTGAGTTCGGTTCGCTCCAATAGAGATTTCCGATCCCGGCGCACACTCTGGCCAGCTACCCCTCGCAGAATTACGCGACACGAGCACTTCAGTTTCTCCCGATCGCTTCCAATTTCCCGGAGTCTCTTCTATAACCGTTTTGCTTTCCATCGTCTCGTATATGGAGATTACCTTAGATGCTTCCCATATGAATGCTTCCCGAAAACTCTGATCCAAGCCCTGCAAGTAAGGGGATTCCGGTCGCAGGCTTTCAATAAGTTTTTTATTCGGCTGATTATGCACCATCCGCAGCCAAGGCTCAACTAGGAGCCCTCGGTGGGGCACGCCGAAGAATATGAGGCCGTAAATACACATGGCACTAGCCGGGTCGGCTTTGGCCATGTGACAGACAGTCTCTTTGACAACAAGACCTCCTAGGCTGTGAGCAATGAACACAATTGGACGGGGTTCTATGGATGGATGTGCTCGAATGCTACGAAGAGAGTTTGAGAGCGTCCCTCCAATGTCAGCAACTCCTTGAAAGGACTTGCTCGCAAGAAGAGAAGTATCGTATCCATAGAGCAACAGACGGACATTAGGCGGGATGCAATCAACATCATCCACTAACCACATGAACTGGCCTCCCCGGTCTTTCCAGGAACCGAAGGGGTGACTGCTGAGACCGCTAACGACGATGCAATCAATCTTTCGGTCCGTCACATCCTTTAGACTATTCAATGGAGTGAATCCTAGGAAGTGGTCATCTACTTCGAGTTGCACATTCCTCAATTCGCCATCGTACCTGACTGCTTTCTCCAATCTCCAATGTTTCTTCTTTTCCGCAGTAGCGGCAAGACAGCCCGGTGTTTCGCTGAACATGACAATAGCGACTAGAGAATGTCGTTGCGGGTGAAGCCCGAGTGAGCGGACGACTGTTTGGGCCTCGGGTCCGAAGAAATCATCGAGAATCTGCTTGGTACAGACTCTCGAGACTTTGGCCGGCAAGCCAGCCACACGATAAACCGACATATTGGTCCTGAATAACCCATATATGCGGAGCAGCACTTCAAATAGTAGCAATAGACAACATGCTGTGCTTTTCACCTATGGCTTTACCGGATGATGAGCGAAATATGCTGAAGAAACTGATGCGGAGAAAACATTTTCTCCAAGGCGTCAGCAGCTGCAGGAAGCCAAGGCAAGTAAAGTGAGGCGGAGCGACTTGCAGATTATCAGCTGCCTTGGCTCCATCTAACCCAATACGGCAGAATTGGCCCCCAATAGCTTTTGTTTAATATCATAGTTATTTGAATAATTATTGTTAGAAATGGCCTTATGTAGCTAATTAGACGTTAATATTGCCTTTTAGTTATGTAAAGCGGTTTCTCTTCACTCCGGAGTAGAAACAAAACATGCTTCGCAAGCCTACGGCTCAGCTATTCGTGTTCCAACTAAGGGTGAGTCAAGTCCGCGAGTCCCAAACCGAATGGTTAATTTCCGTAAAGCTAGGTTAAAAGTATTTTATTAGGTCTTATATAAACTAATCATACCATAGATAAATCGTACAGATTGTAAGAAAGGCAATAGAAAATTAACTGCCAGGACCCCAGCCAGCATTACTTCACGAATTTGGCAGGTATCCCACTGCACAACTGTTACGATATCAAGCTCAACTTGTTACAGCCGCATTTTAAATTCTTTTCTTTTCATTATTAATTGTGATCATATTCAGCTCTCTACCTGGTTTCTCCACTATTACTTCAGTTTGTGAATATTTGAGAGCCGTAGTGTGCCCGTCTTTTATCAGTAAGACATTTAGAGTAACCAAATATGATGCTAAGAGTCCACGAAGCTTCAATAACGGCTCTTCAGTATTTGCACGCTATATATCTAACGTAGATTTCCCCTCAAGTATTCCTCAGATAGCTCAAGTAGATATTCCTCATCAACCCATGAGAGGAGAACAGCGTACTTCCTATCTGCTATTAGTATGAATTCCTACGGTTCCTAGAAAAACTTATACTTACGGAGTTTAGCGATTAGTTCAAAGCATTTATTAAATTTAAAAAAAGATCACGCAGAACACGCTGAGCCAGGTATCATTTTAATATTTCTAGTTCTTTCATTTATTCCCTCTTTTTTTCGCCGCTTGCGTGGCAAATTTTGGTATTTTCCTTGTGACTCCACTTCAGCATGTAAATAGACTCTCTTGTGATACCAAGGACGGGGAGACGGCTTTACAGCATAACTGACACAATGATGGTGAGTCACGAGGGATGAAACCCTTCGTCACACACGCACAAACACACACACACACAACACCCATCCCTGACTGACCTCAATTGGCCGACATTTGGCCGGAGGGGTAATATGTCTCTTCTATCGTCACCACCTCACAACAACTGGTCTCATCAACTCTGCACGGTTTTTTGAGCTTATTTCGTGTGGACTCTGAGTATACTATCTGAACAATGGAAAACTTTGCTACGGAACAACTATACGCGATGGCCTTAGCCATGGGTACCCCGACCACTGAAAATCCAGCCATGGAAACCTCAGTCGAAACGATCACGGAGGCCCCAGAAGTGGATATATCGTTAACCGAGACTCCAGCCGTGGAAGTCTCGCTGACCCAAGCTCCTAAGTCTCTGAAAGACATCTCGCAATCTACAGGCAGCGATGGGGAGTCCGACACGGCCTCCGAATCAACAGTCAGTGCTTCGACTACACGTCGCAATAGCATCAGTCAACCACATGACTGCCACGCAATCGGCAGTGATCTATGGAGCAGCGAATATGGTTTCAGTGAAGACAGCAAGCAGAAGTTTTTCGGCACTGTTAACTGGCAGGCTCTTGCCTTGATCGCGACAGATTACCGCGATGGTATACAATGCAGCTATGCTGATGCCGATGCATTCTCAACTGGACAGTTCAACATGGTACGGCGCCTTGACTTTGCTGACGGTGTTCGCTGGGTGGCTCGGGTGAGGCTGCCTCGTGAGGCGACATATATCCCTCTTGAGCGCTATGACAGCGCGAGGGCCTTTGAGATTGAAGTTGCAAGCATGAAGTTCTTCAAGTTAGTGATAGCCATACGAATATCGTCGAAGCGAAGCGCAGCTAATTCTCTTGATGATCAATAGGTCTAAATCAACGATCCCAGTGCCCGAAGTATTCGTTTACAACCAAGACCCATCTAACCATGTTGGCGCGCCGTACATGCTCATAGAATACATCCACGGAACTACCGCCTCTAAGCTCGGCGAGATCAGATCAACCACATACCCTGTCACATACGGTACACCCGAGCAAGACCGGAAGTTCCGACGTCAAATGGCCAAGATACAAGCAGAAGTGCTCATGTTCCAGTTTCCTAAGATCGGCAGTCTCTACTACGACAAAGACAAAGACGACTTCTACATCGGCCGGGAGATTGAAACCGGCAGGGGGCCGTGGACATCATCTGCCGACTACTATCGTGATCTTGCAGATGTTTTAATGAAAGAGGACGCCACGCGGTACTATAGAAACCCAGAAAAAGAAAAGTATTTTTGTGCCCCTCTACTCCTCAGCCACCTCATGAGCATTCATACCAAAGTCAACAAGGGTCCGTATAACCTCATCAATCGGGATTTCGGACCCCATAACGTTCTTGTCGATAACGAGTTCAACATTGTCGGTGTGATTGACTTCGACGGTGTTTTCGCTGCGCCACCTGAAGCTGTAGCCCAGTATCCAAGATTTTTCGGCTTAGATGTCGAAGCACCCGGTATAGTCGCGACAAAGCCTGCTGTGATTAAGAGGATTGAATATGCAAAGCCCAAGCTAGCCGAGTACAGGAGGTTATTGATGGAGTATGAAGCTGCGCTTAACGATGGAAACGCTACTATAAGCAGTCTCCTTGGGTCCAGAAGTGCGATTATACACTCAGGGTTTGATGACCTTGCTGCGGCGATTGCGCCTCAATACGAGACTTGGTTTACATCGGCGCTCTCTATGCTTAGAGAATATTGTAAGGAATAATGTGATAGTTACTATGGAGTTATTTTGATAGTTTATATGATAGTTTCCTGCTTCTCTCTTTCATCTTGCAACTAATTTAGGGTGCTGTCCTTGGTCGAGTCTATGGGAGATTGATGCTCATGCAGGCGCACTGAGCCCTAGTCACATACACATTAGGTTCAACAGTGGTACTAAGATTTTGGTGAAGCATGTATTGAGCAGTTTAAACCGACTACCCAGCCACTTCTGCCTATTGGCGATAGAAATACTAGAATCCCAAATACATAATCGAAGCACTCATTTTGTCGGGAATCTCAGCAGGGTCTTCAATCTGGCCGAATCCATATGAGTCTGTCTTCATTATAACGACAAGTGTATTCTCCTCCGACCTCGATTCTACTGAGCCGATTTCTGCACCTCAGCACGCTATATGTCAGTAGTCAGCAAGAGATTTGATTCTACAAATTAGAAACCAGTTACGTACCCTAGTTCCCACAACTGGGGCACTTACGACCCTTAATGACGCTACTGGAGCAATCAAGAGTCTCGCAAGTGACATTGACGAGCCCACAGCCCTCGCATGGAACGCCGTTGTACGCTTTGTGAGAGCAGTGTGCGCATATGAGACCATATTTGACATGGTCGACGACTGTCGAAGTGTTGGGGGGCATGATGTTTTCTGTCGGCACTAGATGAGCGGCAGGTATTTAGTAAAGTTCCTCCCGATTCAGTGCGTCAACGAGAAAATACCTTAGTGGCTCGTGAAAATGAATTGCTCTGAGATGGTGTTGGGTAAGACTACGTCTATCTGGAGTGAAGCAGTGGATGAAGAAAGAGTCATGGAGATTCAAACCTCAGGGGAAATACAGTTTATATATACTTAAGAACGCAGCGCATGAAGACGGATAGATTATCGGGAGTGATACTGAACTGCGTAAGGGATCAGTTGTGGCCAAATGATGTCCTTTGCATTATCACGGTCTTATGAGCAATACGCAACACAACATGAATAGATGTAGGAAAATACACAAACTTCTCAGTAACCATACGGTCACAGCAACAATATATCGGGTATTAAGATTATCAATATTACACAGTTTGATGATTGTGCTTGTCACGGCCTATGCTATTGACCCCAGAGCGAAGCACAAGGCACGGAGAGACCTAGGCTCTTCGTGCCACGATAATACGTGTAAAGACCTATAGTGAAATACGAGACTCTGATAGTGCCAAGTAAGGGATACTGCGATACAGCAACTGGAATGTCCGAATCTGGGGTGTGGGGGTTTGGCAGGTTTATATTATTGGGCAAAGGGTCTCAGTTACCTGGTTTTCCAGAAACTGATGGTGTACAGAGTGTGCATTTGTTATTCATTAAGGCCACATGACACTGGGAGTTGTTGGACAAGTGGCCCTGAGGGCCGAAGTTGCAGACTATGCCAGCAAACTTGTGGCCTATAAAGCACCAATAACACGAAAGCCTTAGCGAGAGAATCGTTTAATATTGTCAAAGGCTACGGGGCGGCTACGGGAGTGAAGGCCAGATTGTTTGAGCGGCAGCTTATCTAGTGACACATGCAATATGTCTTCGTCTTAGCGATGGAAGTACAACCATGTAGCAAACTTCCTTTCTCCCGGAGGGGAATAGATATCATAAGCGAAGTATGTATCAATACAAACATAAATAACACGAACCTATTCAATGTGTTACACACAGGTGCCTAATAGCTTTAGAACAGAACTTGCACACCGCCTGTGAGTAGCTTTTGTCTATTGGTCATGAATCATGTTAGATATCTCTCTCAGCTAGACTTCATGGAAAAGGAGGTGAAGTAACATAAAGATAGTAGCTCTAAGAATAAGCGGTTGTGCGAACGACAGATCAGAAACTTGATATAACCAAACTAACATGGGCGTTGTTCTGGATCGCGTCAGTGTTCAGTACCCATGCTGGATGTATACAGAGAGTACATAGTGACACCCGTCGAGGGATTGGTATCGCTTATTTCAGGTCTTACACCTTAGGGGTCCGAGCAATACAATAGCGAGCACGGTAAGATATACATAAGGTGGCAGAATTTAGGTATTTAGAAGTTGGTACCCAGGATCTGGCAGCCTGCTTCCCGTATGCTAGCAGTTGAAGGCATAGCAGTATGTCACACATTTTGCGCTACTCTACAAAACGATATACAAAGATGTGGAAATATTTCTGCACAATAGTTTGATATCCATATATTGATATTTTGCTTATCTACGGCCTTGCGCCCCTTTTTTATACCACCAAGGTCCTCATTCTAATTGGAGTGAATAGTTCCACGCCCGATTTCATGATCCAAATTCCATCGCACCAGGAGCGGCATTCAGACTTTGAAAGACGCAACTATTCAAGTACCTCACGACGACTCCTGGACAAAGATTTCGCGAGCGTAGGTAGGCTCGTAGTCGCGGTTGTCTATGGCAATGAAGTTATAGAACCACTTGTCGCCCACGCGGCCATCTTGAACGTCAACGGTCCATGTGTAGCTTCCATCAGCGTAATTCAGGTTGTCTATTGATAATTGCCAAGTTAGCCACCAAAACCCTTTCTAAACCCGGTTTTAATACTCATTCTTACCGTTAAGGACAATACTTTCAAACTTATAATCAGCCGAGAGGGGCCCTGAAACCGGAGTGACCAGGTACGTAGCCAACTCGAGCTTGAATGTGTCTGTTCGGCCCAGAGTATCCCAGCTAATGGTGAAGTTGTCCCCCGCCGTGTGGAATGATTCGTAGTTGTAGTCGTAGATCCATTCGAAGTAGGCCTGGGCCCCTCCGGCGAGGAGGGCAGGAATCGCTAACAGCTTCAACATGTTGTTGATTTGTTTGTTACTTGAAGTGATTGGAGGTGAATAAGAAAGTTTCTGGTGAGAGGAAAACTCGAAAATCCATGTCGTATTAAATATTGAGATAGGTGCGGCCGCACTTCAGCCCTTCGGGCCCCGCCCCGCCTCTGAAGCGCAACTCGTATAGTACAGCAGTAGTAATCATGGTCAGATTTATGTGTAGCTAGGGCTATTTCACATAGGAGTTTCTAACCGATTGCTACGTGAGCTGGTTGATATTCCTAAAGGGAAGGTCGATTAATCAACTAGACAACTCATGAACGCTGCTTTTGTCCCGGAAAAACTTATGACTCGCCAACGTCTGCTTGCAAGCTTGATACTTGTACCACTTAACCCATAATTCTACTAGGTCTTACCAGAGAGACTAAAAACTATGGTCTTGTTGATTTTGGCAGATCAATGGCATCATAGCACGAAAGGTGCGCCCGTTATTTGTAGACTTGAAGGTCGGGGCCGAGGACACCGAAAGTTGAAAGATCCCAGTTGAACTAAGCTATTTGCGCAGGGGCTACACAGCCCTATACTAAGTAGGATAGTTGCCGTTTTAAGAGATCTATTAATAGGATACGCGAAGTCTTAGTGACATACCGACCCTTTCTAAACCAGAACAGCCGGAGTTGTGATTGCAGGAATGAAAAAGATGTAGATATATTAGACTAAATGCGTCGGTGAGATGCTCGCCTGGTATCTAACATGCCCTCCGGCTTCGTCACGTTAACTTCCTGCTTATGATTGTCCCACTAGTCCTACTTTGTATGCACCCCACGCACCCTAAAATAACCGTGCCTGTTGATCATAGCGGTCTCTGGCTAGATTGCTAGGGACCCCTTGCTGCGAACCCTAACCACCCACGGCCCGAATGGTGGGGTCAGATTGAATGAAGTGTTAGCGGGGACTACAAGATCACAGTTGGCCGAAAATAAGGTGGTGAGATTGTCGCGACGCAGTAGTGAGTCGGCAGACGTCTCTCACAGTATGTTTCTGAGGCCTATATCAGAGATTTGCAGGGCTGTGAGTCTATCTTCAGCTCAGACAGACTTGATATCGGCTGAACCAAAAAGCTCATAAAAAGCTTGCAGTTCACTGAAACGTAAGCGGGCAATCAGTTATGAAGTGATTAGATACTTACAGGCCCGTCGACCAACATACAAGATAGCTGGGCTATTATGGGGGAAGAACTGCCAGCTAGGTAGGTCACAAGTTATCGTCGACGGCGAGCAGATTCTATGGATTGATTCTACGTGGAGATTCTCGTTGAGAAGTACGTCCGCAATCGCATGAAATCATTGGGTTTTACAATGACAGATCGAGTAGATGTAAATTCAAAGTCATCAAAGCATTTGAAATCTCTTTAGTTGATATGAACCTCCCCGATCTCACCGCTAGCAGTCATATCGATGAGACCCGTGCGTTCTGCGGCCCGCGGCTGAAATGGGATATCTTGCTATTTTGGATGTCCGCATACAGCCCTGAGGTCGAGGTATTCACGTCGACACGGTACACCCCATTGTGGAGATTCTCTGGTCGGGGCCAGGCACCCCGAAAATAGGCTTGTAGGCCAGCCGCGCAGAAACGCGATCCATCTATAAAGATGCTGGCAAAGCCCGGATCTTAACCAGATCTGTGCTCGCGGTGAGGGTAAAGCTGGCGCGGTGGGTCTCGCTCTAGAGGCCTGAGATGATCAACGGGCCGAAGTTGGATGGAAGCTGTATGGATTTGTTAACAGAGCTCTATTGATATACTTGGGCCCGGTTGAATTAGTTGAAGTGGAAGGAAAACGTACATCGCCAAATGAAACCGTGTGGGTGAGCACTAGGTATGAATCTGTAAGTAGGTTGGATGTAAAGGGTGTAGATTACTTGCAGTGTATACAGACTTACACTGCAGGATTCGTTCATACTTGAAGTTGACGGTACTCATCGTGTCATCAATGAGATACACGTCAGCGCGAAACTGGGCCGTGGTCTTTTGAAAATCTAGCACCAGTGGACTGTCTTCCAGGGTCTAGTACTTATATACCCACGCCATGTTACGCATCTGGATTGACACCGAGGTCTGCATAGAAAGATAAGAGTCGCAGAACTTAACTTCGACTGCAGCATACTGAGTCGCTTCCCTAGTAGCCGAGAGTGTTCATGTATGGAATCTGTCTGCTTTGAAGCAGCAGGATGAAGCCAGAAAACCTCCCTCAGAAGAACAGAGGTACGATTGAATCAACGCATTTGGGATATCTCAAATGGTGCATCCTGCATATGCCCACCACGTTCATTATATTGCAGGTCTCATTGTGGAGGGGGTTCTTAGACGGGCAGTGGTTCGTAGTCTGCTAAGCCGACAGATGTTTAGATTGTGAAAATCCTCAACTTACAATCTACTCCCGCCGTGGCAACGACACAGCGAATCTGCACGTCTCCGGATTTCTCTCCGGACGTCCCATCTATTGTTGGACGATGAGGCGCCGATGAATCACTTACTTCCCCACCCTGCAACCGCTCTGATGTAGTACTGCTAGTAGCGGGCTCTACATGTTCCCATTTTCGGACGATGCTTGGCGCCCACTGCAGTGAGGTAATGAAGCCCTCATGCGGCTCTTTAATAACCTTCACGCACCGCCCATCTTGGCTGAGATCCCAGCATCTCAATGTCCTATCATCGGACACTGACAACAAGTACTTGCCGCCGGGGTGGAAGACAAGCGCGCGAATCCAGTTATCATGACCTGCAAGTCTCAAGAGACAGGTCCCTCGCGCGTCCCATAGACGTATGGTCTTGTCCCGGGACCCGGTGGCAAAATATTCGGCCGAGCTGTCGAGTGGCGGTGGCTTGTCAAGCCCTGCTGTTCGTGCAATCAATTTATAACTCGTAGGAGGGGCGATTGCGCAGCACTCGATATGGTGTTCGTGGCCAAACATGGTTACTTTACTTTCAGTCTGGGTTGTAGAGGAAATATCCCACAAGCGTGCCGTCATATCGTCCCCGGCAGAGAGTAAATACCGTCCGTCAAAAGTGGGAAATACATCTCGAACCCAACCAGCATGCCCCCTGAGCGTTCTCAGACAAAACCCTGTGATGACGTCCCATATCTTCAATGTTTGATCCCTACTCGCGCTAACTAGAAGATTTGCCGAGCCGGGTATAAATCGCAAAGCACTTACGCTATGATCGTGGCCCGGCAGAGTTCGGATGTTTTTGTACTCGTTGGAAGGATCCCATAGCTTGATAGTCAGATCCGAACCACAAGACGCTAAAAGTATATTGCCTCTGGGCCCACCGTATGCGACGTCTAGAACCGCTCTAGTATGGCCCTTGATTGTCCTCTCCAGATCACCAGCATCCCAGTCCCATATCTTGATTGTGTAGTCATCCGAGCCGGTGGCAAGCGATGAAAATACGGGGTGGAAGGCGATGCAGTTGATTGTGCTGCGGTGTGACTCGAGGGTATATCGGGGGGTGGGTTTGGGTAGCCAGGAAGATGGGTCTTTATTGCGCAGGGATAAGGAGGCGGGCGTGGCATTGTCGAGCTCTGACTGTAGTGTCGCGTTTCTCGATTCAAGATCCATTATCTGTGTTTGTCAGATGTCAAGCGGAGCTGCGTCCAGACATAGTACACGTGCCTTCTTCTGCAACCGCACAACACTCGTCCATTTTCTTTCCAGCAAGCCCTTGTACCGCTCGGCGGTGGCAGTATCGAAATCATTTTCTTCCAGGCTGAGCTCTGTCCTGAGAGCTGCCTCCGTGGCGGTTAGGTGATTCGCCGCCAGATATGCAATGATCGACTTATGGCTAGTTCATAAAATCAGCGGGGCGGGTAGATGGGACAGAGGTTCATGTCGGTGCAAAACGTACAGTTCTTCGGCTTGCCGGATTGTTAAGAGACTCATCGTATGTCGTTCTTATCAGGCTGGGGTGGTTGCGAGGACCGGTGATGATTACCCAGTGGTGTTGTGCTTGTTGGCGACGGCTTCTGGCGCTTGGATCAGCACAGCCGCATGCCAAGGCCAAGCCACACGCCCGCTACGAGGTAACCAGGTTGGTGGTGGGTCACTGTCCTCATCTTCATAGGCGCCTCGCTGTTGTCAATAACACCGGCCACAGAACCGGTGGTATCATCCTACCGAGAGTTGGCCTCCTCGCACCCAGCATGCGCAGACTACACTTGGAAGCGATTTCGATGGAAAGACTTGACGATAACAATTCAGAATGTGAGAGTTTAGGCCAATTGCTCGACAACTGCGTCTAGTCAGGTCTGCACTAGACAGACTGTCAATGAGCTATTACGCTACGATCTCGACGTGGTCCAGTGTGTTCCCGTAGGCGATAGGTCTGTTGTCTATCCGCCGCGCTTGAGGATGTTGGCAGAGAAGATGCATCCATATGCGAAAACTCCGAGAAGAGCAAAATGCCGCTAAGCAAGCCAGCCTGGAACTTCATCGTAGCCGTACTGAATGGGTTCGTGCTTGTAGATCTACCGAAACACTCACAACCACTCCAACGTCACCGCCATCAATCACAAGGATGCGGGAGTTGCTGGCAATGTGAGCAAGTTGATATATTCCTTATTTCTGAAACTGAACAGCAAAGAACATTTGTAAACCATCCCGACATCTACTAGCACCTAAAAGAGGGCCTGGACAGCGATCTCTTCAAATGCGCAACGGTAGCGGGCCTAAAGATGTATGATCTTCTGAATTGCTTCTCGGAGTCAGTCCTCACAGTGGTCAAGTTGAACCGAGAGCCCAAAATAGTGCATGACAGAGCTCCGCAATTTTCTCCATACGATACGACTATTTCGTACCGCGTATGTGAAGAAGCTTTTGGGAGCTAGTCTCTATACGGTGAGTTGGTGATGCTCGAAAAAGTACGTAGCATTGGTGACGCTGAGTCGTAGGCAGGGCCGAAACGGCCAGTTTAGGGGGACAATGAAATGACTGCTATCATAAGACGAGCTGAAGATAAGAGCACATAAATCAAGGTGGGCACCTTGTTTCTAGGATTTACCATTCACGTCAGCTCTACTTAGAGCTGTAAAATACCTGTTAATTATAAGCAGGTAGCTCTATCTCACGGTTGCCATATGAATGAACGAGCTGAAGCTTACCATTTTCGAAATCAATGGTTCTATACAAGGAGCTGAGAAGACTGCCTTGATTTACGTCTCAGCACTGCAGCACGTCCGTCCTCTTAAAAGATATACTACTATCCTAATTGCAGTGTCATTAGGCATGCATGTTCTCGATGGTAAGAGAAGCGCCGAGACGTAAAGCTTGGATTGTTTGGGCAATAAGGTCTCGAAGGATGGCTTCTACCAGTTCTGAGGCGCTGACTTTCCAAGTAACCATCAAGGGCAAATTCTTGTTTTACATGCAGCTGGCGAAGAATTATGTCTTATTTCTCATTGCTGCCGTCGATTTTATTACAGAATGCTTAATTTAAGGGCAACTGTCATAGCTAACTAGGCACAGGTCACTTACCTCCTTTTTCACAAGGGTCATGGTACCCTAGGTGACTATCACTGGGAGATTTAGACTGTAACGGTCTCCCGCTCCTTATCATAACAACCGGTTGGAAAAGGTGTGTGTAGGGGTATGCCCGATTAGTTATGGGCTTGATAGAAACCATTGAATTTGTCATAGCCCTTCGGGCTTTCACCTTAGAAGACTGGATTCTTGGATGCTGGGAAGATAACCGACGGTAATTCGTTTCTTAGTTAATGGGTTAGTATTTGGTATAACTACACTAATACTACCTACCGCCCCCTTACCTGCAATCAAACTATAGTGGGGTGGTAAGGAGGTGGCCGGAAAATGGGAGAATAAAACAAAAGACTCTAGGAGGGGGGCATCAAAAACGTCGGAATATCGCGCTCGTTTCGCTTTTGAAAAATCGATTAAGAGGCCATAGCAATTGACCGCCAACCTCCGTAAAGCAGTACCGAAGGACGGCGGCATTACAATAGCTACGTAAGTACACGGATCAGTATCCCTTGCTTCACCTTTAGTCAGCCTCTTCACCAAACCGCGTCACCTGGACGGTGCTTATGAGGAGGCTGTGAGACACTTTGTGACACAGTCTAAGACTGGTGGTTAAACGCGAACCACATTCGAATCATTCCATTCCCATGAAACCGTTAAGTGCGTGCAATTTTAGATAACGTAAATAGTAGAGATGTAGATTGACGCGAATCAAATGAAGCTTGGTCCTTCTCGTAATGAAGCGCTATTACAAACTATTCCTGTGGCAGTTCTGTGACTACTTATTGTGCTCTACGTGAATGCGGGGAGAGGCGTATAACGAGCCGAATTTCCTGAGCTAAATAAACTCCTTGCTTCCCTCCCAATCGCGTGCAAGTACAGGCTAAAACCTGTGACAGGGTCAGTAAATCTTTATGTTTTGATTGGCAATTCTTACGCCCTTGTGGTGAAGAAACTGATAGTAGAACTTAAAAGACCATTGGTACAGAGAATTCACTAGCTAGCTGAGTAGATAGTAGGTGCTATTCTTCGTTAGTCCCCCGTCTCTTGGGGACTAATCTACCTCCTCACTCACTTTGTTTCGCACATTGTCTGATTTTCGCTTCATTGCCATTCCTGTCCGACCTCATCATGTCTGCAAGCTACCATTCGCATATATTCAATATGACATATCATGATGAGACAAATTCCAAGCGTACGCACGGGCTTCACCAGTTCGCGATAGCTACTTCCACCAGCGAAGGTGAATACCACCCCCTCGCACCAAATACAGAAATGTTCAGGTCTGTAAGTTCATGCACTACATCATTGGACGAAGTGATTAGTGTTTACCTACTCCACAGCTGTCCGTGGCTGTCAACCTTGGCCTTGAGATTCTCGAATCGCAAGCTGGCCGCCGCGCTCTTGCTGAGCTCGGCCACGCCTTCGTAGCTAGACAGGCGAGGAGGTCACAGCACCATGCTTTCGCTGGAGACCTGAACAGAATGGAAAATTATGTCGATCATTTTCTCGATAGTGTGAGGAATCAATACCCTCTTGTCGGTGTTCAGCAGGAGAATGATCAGGTTATCTGCACCACAAGTCCTGGGCTTGTCAGCTCTGATCTGCATAGCTTTCATCCTGAAAATGCCGGGATATTTACCTATAATATCGACGTATGTATACATACCATCCTGGTTCAGCAAGGGTTCGAAGGGGCCCCGAGTTAAAATAGTTCACCGTTTGGGTGCACCCAAGTTCATGGGTCATCGCGATGGTCTAGTTTCACTAACACTAGGACTTTAGCTTGTCAATATCATGGTCGACGCTCAGAACGTCAGTCTGAGAGCCACAAAACTCGCAGACAAGAGGTCCTCCAAAGACAGGTGGCGAAACTTCGTATTTATCTTCGCTTGTGCTACGCTCCATCAGTTGGCTGATCTCTTCACTGCGTACCTATCGCCGGGACGCACATATCCACCACCTCTGCTAAGGGATCCGAAAAGAGTTGGGGGACGGTGGCTTGAATGTAGGCTGTACGGTGGGTCGCTGGAGATATATAAGAGTCACAATCAGAGTCCAGACGATGTATGTTCGCTTTTACTATTCATGAGCAGAACATACTGCTAACGAGGTGGTTGAAGCCTGGTATGCTGTGTCTCGTGGATGAGAGTTATAACATAGTCCGCCGCATCGACCCAAGGGCTATAACAGAGTGTCTCGAGAATCCTCAAGGTATGTCCACCGCCATCATCATACACCTGCTAACCTAACCTGGGCCTGACAAATCCAACTAGGGTATCGGTTTCCATTTCCATCTATCGGAGAGGATATAACAATAGCAAGAATGAGGACTCTAGGATACCAAAACACAGCCTCAACTTCTAGCTTCGGAGTCACACTCCCACATAACGCCCGAGCCATGCGGGAATTTGTTGCTAGGCCCGAGCTCTTGCGTTATTCTCTTCCAGTAGAAGATCTTCGTTTAACACCCTTTCGGGCCAAGAAGCGGTATCCTTCTCAGACATACTTCGCACCGGTACATTATCACGAGACCGAAGTATGGCAGCCTCCTAGCCGAACGCCTGTAGATGTTGTCATGGTCGATGCTTGACAGACCTCATCGCTTTGGTAGTGCCGTTATGACTAGAAATATAAACAAAAAAAAATGAAATCCTATTTGCGTTGGAGTGTGTGTAGGTGTTCTGCGAAATCTGGGCTGGGCTGGGCTGGGCCGGGGAATAATTCAAATGCCCATGTGTAGTAGGTACCTTAAGCTATCTACGCCTATAAGCTGTACTAGCGGTGAAGTCGGTACAAGGGAAATTCATAGAACGTGGACAGTGACTGCCTTTCGTAGCTTTTCCGCTAATCTCGTGTCTAGGACTTATGCTATTACAGGCATCACTACTATTCTATCTTCGCCGCCTTTCGACTTCTCTAAACTCATCGCCTACAAACTAGAACAGGACGAATTTTCCTGAGCCCCACACTTACGTGATAGGGATGTTTAGGGGGGTGGCTGACTTGGTCGGGGACGCCACATGGTGGCTGTGGCTGGTGAAACAAAAAGGGGTAGGGGCTATTGCAGGAGAACGCCGTGATGTGTTATGAAGCTTCTTTCATTCAATGCAATTGGCATTAGATTAGATCGTGAAACACCCCAGATGTTACGGGCAAGGCTTGATATGTACTTAATGCTAGATGTAATTGCTTAAGCTGATCAAGCCGCTCCTGAGCAATCCCTTTTACCACACCTCGGAATCATTTTATATCCTTTAACTGAAACTTTCCACTTTCTACAAATAACTTGATAGCTTGTCTAGGAAAAAAGATTCATGGTGATCTACACAAACTATATTATAATCATATAAATGGTGTATTGGGTTTCAAAGTTTATGCTACATCTTTCCTAACCAATCCTTGCAGTTCATCAGCCTTAATTCCTCTGGTGAGTAGTCCTTATGCCAAGTAAATCCCAAACAAATATGTTGATATTCACAGTACTTGGTCGAAGAGAATCCCTCAGGTTCCCGCCATGGTAATTGGCGACCAAAAGTAGAGGCTATCCTAGGTAGATAGGGGTTAGTATGCAGAGCACTGATATAGATAGATAAGCACATACGTGGACGTGATGTTGAGGCACTGTTACTTCCTGACGCTCGACTACCGGACCTATTTGTTGCATTTCCGGGTTGACTAGACCAGGAGATGGTAGTTCCACTCGTTGTTGTACTCATTGACTTGCCAAACAGACTAGGAGCTGGGTTACCAGTTGCACGCACGGAATTATTAAATATGCTTGTCCCGAAAGGAGAGTCCTGGCTGTTAGTCGCATTTGTACGATTGGAAAACGAGCTTAATGTGGGGGCAGAGTTTGTAGTTATTCTTGCTGGGTCTCCAAATATGTTAGAGGTAGATGTAGGTACTGAGACAAATGGGCTAGGCCCCATGGTAGTGCTTTGGGTGGTAAAGACGCTCGAGCCAAAGAGGCCGGAGGCAGGAGCAGAGCTCTTATGGGTGGTTCCATTCGTTGAAGTGAGGGGCCCGCCAGATGGAAAGGCACTACTTTGGGCGATTGCATTGCCTATAATACCAGACTTAGGGGTCTTCGAAGGAGCAGAGATAGCGCCGCTTGAAGAGGACGAGGAGCTCGCTACAATCTGGGCGTCTCGTGAAGTCATAGGAGAATTGTCCCTCGAGCGAATTGGTATAGCAGGAAATACTAGTGGAATTTAGCACTTCGGTTTGGGTCGAAACAGGGGAAGAGAGAATATTTTGACCCTCCGCATACCAGTTAAGTTTCTGCCCCTGTATGTTTTGCAGATATCAAGTCCCTTCTGAAGCGCCTCGCACTCAGCTGCTAACTCTGTCCGTTCCATCTGGATATCGGCAGACTCGGCTGCCAATCGCTCTAGCATGTCGTTTTCCATTTGTGATACCGCACTAGTCGTGAATATAATGGGTATATCTTTGATAAGGCAGTTTTCAATAGCTAGGACAATCACGTTCTCTGTGAAATTTCGTAAGGATAGCTAGGCCAAGTCAGCGAAGGATATTCCTTTTGACAATAGATTATTACCTCATAGTAAGTCTCTGACTTGTCAATCAAGCTCTCTACTCCAAACTTGCTCGGGTTTGCAGAGATTGAGCTTACAAGTTGGCGTTTACCGTCTCTTGTAAAAAGCTCTGAATGACTCGCAAGCAAATTGCGCAGGAACTCGGCATTCAAATGCTTTTCGCGACGTCTCGCTAGGGCTGCCCTAAACTCCACATCTGAAGGCTGTGGGTAGCCGCTATGGAAATGATAGAGAAGTTCTTGCAGCTTCGTCTCAAGCATCGATGTGCGTTCCTCGAAGAATGGATCGACAATACTCGACAGGATTGCGGAACAAGTCTTTTTGTCAGGACCCGTAATATATATCAAGAGCTTTTCGGTAAAAGACTTTGCGATGCGCAAGATGATATCAATATGAAGGCGAGCGATTGCTTCCCACGGACGAGATTGGTCTTGGAATAACTTTACCGCAAGTAGATCATTCGTGGTCCCAGGAAACTCCGTTCCCTGATTAGCAGACGAAATAGGTTCCAGCTCGGTGCTTACTGTATTCCTCGTGACCCTTTCAGGATTGCTGAAAGGATAAAGAGCTTCTAGAACACCTAAAAACGACGGCAAGCTAAGGTCTTCTTTTTTAGAATAGGCCAAGATGCTTTCTCCATCACTTTCTCCATCGCTCTTATCATCCCTCTCTCCATCGTGAAGCAGGTCGGCAACAATGATGCGCCTTGATCCTCTGGTTGCTAGAATATAGGAAAATGTTCGATTCAAGTCGCGTACCAAGGCCCGAAGCTTCTTAACCCTAGCGTCGTCAATAGAGACAGATGAGGTATCATGATAGAGGCTGCCGAAGAATTCGTCAGAGTAGTTGCCCTCAATAGCGCGACGAGACAGGAGTTGGAATTGGGAGGCCATCTTATTAAGATATGCGCGGAGCTGCGATGATGATGATCTTGGAGCCCCCAAGCGCTCCAATGCGTCTTTGCGGGTTTTTATGTTCTCCTGAATATCTTTGATCAGGCTATCTAGATTTCCTCGGATGTGATCTAAGAGTATGTTGGCAAGTTTCCTGCGGAGTGTGAGTACGCCGCGATTATTTGAGGGAATGGCGGACCAAATGCCTGAGTCAAAGAATTCTTTCTCGTTCGCGTCACGTTCACCAGGGCGCAGGAGGGCTTCTGTCTCGCTTCGATTACGTAGGACATGCCAACCCAGAGCAAGCTGATGGGATGGTTCTTGGTTCCTGACTAATTTCATGAATGTATGCTCGTCCTCGGAGTCTGGGAGAAGTAGATCGGGCTTCGTAATAACGCCAAGTGTTCGTTCCTGATTGTGGTCGTTGTTCTTAACTTCTGCAAGAACCTTTTGCATAATAACCTGGTTGCGTGCCGACACAATCGCTAGGATAATGCTGTTCTTCTTTTCCATGTAGCTCCTAACAAGACGGTCTACAATATCCCGTCCATCGGCGGATTGATTTGCATCCCATGAATGATAGAAACCGGGAAGGTCGACAAGGGTAAGATGAGGGACATCAGGCGAGCATATCTCGACGCGAAGTACGTCCTCTGAAAAATTGGCGCCATCCCGGAGCAGGTGAGTCTTGGCCCTCTCTATGATGCGCGGCAGGTCGTCCGTGTCAAACGCTGTCTGCTCGAAGGTGAATGCTGCGTCGGGAGAAGCAGAGGCTGGCTGAGTCTGCACGTGGATTTTGACCTGTGGATCCGTACGAAGCACCAGTTCCGTGGGGAATCGTGTGCAAACTTCGGCCTTAGCTGGAAAGCGGACCCGTGAGATAGCCTCTAGCACCGACGACTTGCCCGAAGACTGATCGCCGACGACGATGATTTGCGGAAGGTCTACGAAACGGCCAATCCCATGCTTTCGCAAGTCGTCGATAGCGTCAAGGAGAGCTTTGCGCTCACCACCGAGCTGCTCGATAGCTTCCGGATCGAGAGAGACCGTAGCCATCTTAGATATGTGGCGAGCACCACTTATGACACGCAATTATACAATTAGGATGTCGACAAAAAGTAGTCAATTTCAAGATATCTATGAAGACAGAAAAAGGAGCACAGAAAGTCAGCTAACAGGTCGAAGGGTGTCGGCGCAGCTCTCGAGCTTTTGGGAGGGAAAGATTTCAAATACTAGAATTCTGTTTCAGGTGTCAACTAAAAGATGGTCTCTGCTACTGCATGTGATTAATTCTACTAATTATGTACTGTATGCTGCAGAGAAAGAACCAACAGCCCTTTGCAATGGTTCATAGTTTGGGGTCCATTGCTTACTTATGAAGTAGTACTTACGAGATACTGGTACGCATTACTAGATCCACATGGAGTGAGATATACCTTTAAAGTACCGTGTAAAAGCTAGCCGACCGTAGATTGTGTCAACCCTTGCAAGAACTTTGGTCTGCCATGGGTCCTAGTGTAGTATAGCTGATCCCCCTGTTGCGCCTCCCGCTTGTATGAAACTGTACAGGGTTAGAAATATGAAAAAAATAATACTAGAAACTCCATGTGGCAACAGAACAGAGCAGCACAGTTTCCGAATCACGAGAGAATCAAAGGAGCCACTTTGGAGTTATTTGGAGAGTCGAGCACCTGTGACAACAACTCGAGCAAGTGTTTTGGTAGCGCTTCCCCCGGAATTGACTATTAGTTGAAACTTTACCCCAAGCGTTCGAAGACCCTTGTAGAGGCCCTTGTCACATTTGGCAGCCTGCTATTATTAGGTCCGCATATACATACGTCAATTACTACGGAGTACTCCGTACTTTACTCAGTATTAATCTCCTTGACTATCGCATGTCCCGAATACGAGGCTGCAAGGTTCGGAACCTCTGAACGCGTTATAAACACTGAAACGCGTCTTTCCGCGGTATTGCTGATATTACTCCTAATGTCCCACATGAGACCATTCAGCCCTCGCTTAACGAGGCATAGAGGGGCGATGTCGGCAGTTTACCCCAATGAACAAGGTTGTATGTAAGAAGAGATTCGGAATGGTCAAGGGCTTAGGCCGCGATAACAGATTATTGTAACTTGAATACAGTCAATATCAACCTTGAAAATAGTACAGTTAACCCTTATAACGAGTTTACCAAGAGAAGCGCTTGGATATTATCCAGGGTCCGCGTGCGCCATCGGCGGTTTTACGAACTGATTACCACCGTGCGCCACCTTTCTACACCCATGAGTTAGCCATTTTGTTTTTGTTTACAAAAGTTTAAGAAATGCTGACAGGGTTCAACATCACCATCCTCACTGTAGACATGCACCCATTGAACTCCTTGGAGTAAACAGCAGAGAATAGTTTCGATGCCATATTCGAAGAATCTTTGTTCGTCGGCGCGCCTGTGATCACATACCCGGCCATCTCCGCGATGCGTTAGGTATTGGCGTATTAAATACCTAACTCATTAATAACAGACTCTTTCCATATACGATCAGAAGATCTGGACAACGCGGAGCCCCATTCACTACCCCATAGCTAAGGCATTAGGGCTGTCGATTGCCTGTTTCTTCCAGGACCCTTGCACCTGTCTAGTTTGGTACACATCTAGGGTATGCGCTAACATCCCACAGCAATTCCTTACAGTAGCACACGTCACAATACCTAGTGTTTCGTTCTGACTTGTCGCACCTAAGGCTGGTTGTGTGGAAGTTGTGTACAGAGATCTGCGCCAGAAATTGGAGGCCACCTACAGTGGCCGTAGGTCCAGGCTGGAGTGGCCGTAGCCTCCACTTAGTCAGCGCCACAACCAACTTACTGGCAACTCACATATCCACCTATTGTACCTTCTTTAAAATACCTAGCCTATAGGTCGCGCGTTAAAGCAATTGCCGCCTGTTAAAACAATTCGCGATTTTTTTTGGTGTTGCAAAATAATACCGGTATGCAAAACTATTTTGCAACAATATACGCGTTAAAGTAGCTAACTTTGCAACTGCTTTAGCAACACCTAAAAAATTGTAAAAATGTTTAACTACTAAGCAGCAATAGCTTTAACGCGTAAGTTTATTTTCTGGCATATATTTTTATGGTCGGTACAATGGGTGGATATGTGACCTTGTAAACTTGCCGGCTAAGTTGGTTGTGGCGCTACCAAGTGGAGGCTACGGCCACTCCAGCCTGAGTCGACGGCCACTGTAGGTGGCCTCAGAAATTGGCTGGTATCCTTGGCATTAGTTTTATAATAGGTAGTCCCTTGTAACTCGACTAGAATTCCCGTTCCCCATATATAAGCGTCAAAACACTCTGTACTAGTGAGACTCAGCTTAGCGCAGTCGCAAATCAATATGCGGTAAAATTTATAGGCATCCAGCATCCTTGTCGCTGTGTCCACCTGGGAATGAGCCTACAGGTAGCCTGCCTGCAGCCCAATGCCTTGCCGTTTGCGTGAAAGTAATCGCAATGGTGCAAAGTCTTCGGCATCGTCCTTGCATCTAGGGAATTCCGATTGTGATGAAACTCAATAATCCATCTCGAGAGCTACTTGAAACTACCTCGGTATTTCGCCAGACTCAAGAAGTACGGAAAAAAAAAGAAAAAGAAAAAGGAAAAAAAAGAATCAATAGAATATGTATGACAAAGTACATATACCAGGACAGACATTCCAACCGAGTTCACAGTCTGCGCGGCCTGTCTCAAATTTTGCTGTAATTGACCCGCTGTACGCCGACAGATTCGGCGTCAATAGAACAAGTTTTCTCCGACGATTGCCCAGACCATTCACACTCCTCGCTCAGTTTCCTAGTAAACTCAAAGACGACGGTATATGGAACGACACGCCACCTACCCTAATCGAATCCCTGGAAACAGGAGGGTTAGCTTTGCCACTACTTCTCGCGAACACAGCTTCCGCTCAAAATTCTGCCTTTTCAGGCAGAATCCTAGACCCCGACTTGTCAGATTACAACAAACAGCAACTATCATACCTAGAAGCTAGCTACCCTATCAGGAATCCAAGGCTTTTTATCTGTGCTTGGCCGGGGGTTTGAGGAAGGATTTCTGGCAGGCCATTGAACAATGCCACTCACCAGCCAGAGACCGTCAGATTATTGACCAATCCCAGTACGTAAACTTATAGTTCCCCGATTCCATTTGCATAGGCAGGTGGCTATATGATAAACACAGTTATCTTCAATGACATATCATACTGACATTGGGTAGATATGGACTACCAGGGACACATTCTGATCGCTTTCTATGCTGGCGACCTTACTGGGCTCACACGAATCTCCCACGTCGCGTACGGTCAGATCGGCCAAGCGATGCAGTAATCGTACCATCTGAGCTACCGTCATGGTGCTGGGCAGGATTATAGGGACTCATCGACGTAGGTACTCGCTATGATGCAACGGATTTCAATGCGCGCTGTTCAAAGATCGCTGAACCAATTCCCATCATGAGCTAGTATACGAGGGAGTCACCGACAGCACTCAACCGTCGAAGGATCCGGCCGACATTCCTGGCAAATGTTCCCAACTTCAAGCAAGTTGCAAATACCTCGGTCCTGGGATAGACGGCAATAGATAGCCCATCTATAAGTAAACTCCGTGGAGAGCCGAATATATAACCCAATAGGTGTGGACAATATGTCTACAACCACGTAATTGTAGAAGCGCAATTCTAGAACCCCGGCAACACAACCTCTGACCTTCCAACCATCTCTCTGATTATCGCCAACCTCAAGCGATTCTTCTCTAAAGTTTTTCTCACCTATCGCGATACTCACTACACTTCGGCTTACTTCTCTCATAGTTAATCAAGCAGCCATTTAGATTAAAGCATCGAGTAGTCTCTAGGGTCTAATCCATGAGGGCTAGTGCTTGTTTGTTTACTTTTAAACGTCCCACGAGACAACAAATTAAAAACGCTCTATTACCAGATTGAAAGTTCGGCCGATGACGTGCAGCGAAACCCTGGTGTTGTAGGATTTGGCGTTTTTTTTTCTTTTCTTTTCAGCATGCTCCGTGCTTTTTTACAGTAGTATAGGTATACCTGTGCATTATTAGTTTAAAGAATAAGAAATTTTAATTATGTTCAATCTAGCCCCTACCTCTGTCTTTCAGAGGGTTGATGAAATAGATCATAAGCTGACGTCCGCCTTCCTTGACCGCCGTCCACGTAGATATAAGGCACATATAATGCTCAGGTTGGTATGCTTAGTCAGAGTGGACCCGGAACTCCGGGTACAGAACGCGGAATTCCGGGCACTAGATAGTGACTCAACATCTGCTGCTATAGAACAAAAAGAATCAACTTCGAAAACGGAAACGCGTGAAGTCGCGAGTGGGCGCGTCAGTCTTTTATTGTTTTCCTAGTTGGTTTGTGGAGAGGTAATCCACATCAAGTTGCGCAACGGGATGAGCGATACCACGGACCCGGACCATCGGTGCTGTCTGTGCCAGAAGACGTTCAAGCAGAGTAGGCTTGCCAATCCTAGCTGCGTGCATGAATTCTAATACCTAAATGGATGGAGTGCAGAATCATCCCTCGTGCGGCATGCAAAGAGATGCACTCTTGAGCCAAGACCGAGCGTACGGCAGAAGGCTTGTCGGTGAGTGCCCATGAATATCTGTAAATCCCACTATCACGGGTGAAGGAGCTTGTCTGGACAATTTCGGGAACTGATTAACCGTTTCGAACGAGTTAGTACCTGCATTGTGGCCAAGGCTCGATGTGATTTACAACGCCCAACATGCTCACGTTGTGACTCCCGCAACATTCCGTGCGAATATGCCCGTCCGGCTCGGGCCGCAGCATCCCAGGATTGCCCCTCAACCGCCAGCTCCGACTCCGCGACCAGCCCAGATCTTGGCTTACCCACTGCGTGCAACTTTGCAACAGACCCGGAACTTCCCCTGGATACAGAAGGTATAAACATAGCTGGCTCGGTTACAGATATCGGTCCTTACCTGGACTGCGGAGCCGATTTCCCAAGCCTATCCAGAGTTGGACCACCCCATAACTGCTTGGTTCCAGAACTCTTTCCGTCCTGCTCGATCGAGGAGGCGGATACTGCGTCAAGAGTGGAATCCAGTGTACATTCAGCCTATCCGCTCTGCGGCGCCGCTAGCGCACATGCTACCCATGATGCGCATAGTCATCACAACGTTGGACCCTGCTCTAGAAGCCTCGCTTCCCAAGCTGCGTTAGACACTTGTAGCCCCGGAGCTGACATGAACCTGCCTATCGACGCGCGAGGGGAATTAGGCTATGTAGATTTTGCCTGCCGACGACAGACTGCAGCTCCGCCAAAGCCGCTAGGCTCTGAAGCGATCGATCCGTGGATCCTAGCCCTAGCCGCGAAGACCATAGTGCCTGATCCACCAAGGCTTGTAGAACATAGCGGTATGTAGCTTTCAAGGGTATACCCATTCTTTTCATGCCATAGGCATCCAGGCCGTTACCTGGTCACTGTTTCTTAGGGGACGCTGAGAAGGGGTTGAGAGAAGCGAGCAGTTTCCAAATGGGCTGACTTAGGGACATATTCTTTTAGCGCAAACTCTTTTTCGTGCATTCCGATGTTGGCCTCGGATGCTTGCCAAGGGCCTTCAGCTCCCGCCCATAATACACCCTCTGCAGTTTTGCGTTGGCGAAGGTGAAATCGGTGAAGAGATGAAGATGCCTCCGCTCCTTGCGAGGTGCGTCACGCTTTGCAAGATGTGGATGGGACAGGCAGAGGACTCTGGCCAGGTCGTTGAGTGTGCTGTTAGGGGAGAAGCTGAAAGTATCTTGGCCAAAGTGTGTGCAGTTCCATCTGAAGATTCTTTCCATGACAGAAGGTCACTCTCCTCAGCCGTCCCAAGTCTCTTGCCGACTCTTCCAGCCCCGTGCCTTTTCTTCTCTGTTCTTTTCTTTTCCTATCTCTTCTTGGCGACACCTTGGCAGGTGAGAGACGCAATATGCTGACCCTAGTGTAAACCATCTAGTACCACACATACGACGCCCCGACATTATTAGCAGCCATGCAAAGCATAATGATCCTCATGATCATTCTCATCTTCCCTTCAAACGACCAGAACACTTTGTCGGTCGTGCCGGTACATGTCTTCGCAGCAGTTCAAGAGCTGGGACAACACGCACTATCAACAGGTATGATGCTTCACGACGAAGCCTCACACATGTGTCCATCTTGGCGCATGTGGGCTCACATCGAAGCCAAACGCCGCACGCTCATGTCAACCTTTTTCATGCACTGGGCTTACAGCGCGTACCACGGAACAGCACACTTCAATTGTCTTCAGCTAGGGCGTATGCTTGCCGCGAGTCCGAAGTGGCTCTGGCAGGCTACCGACGAGAAGACGTGGATGAGGCTCTATGCACGATGGTTGGCACAGTGGGATGGTAGGGAGCTGATCCAAGCTGAATTCTTTCTCGTCGAAAGGGGCCCGGTCATGAACTCTAGGGTTGAGCAATGGCTTGAGGATGCTGATGAACTGGGAATTCTCTTGATGAGTATCAGTAAGTTGGTGATTCTTCTCTTGCCCCCAAATTTTCTATTAACCGTAGTTACAGTGAATGCTTCCCAACGAGATCTATCTAGGATCCCTGATGCAGAGGCGAATATAGTGGGATAAGCTCTACAGTACTTACCTCTAGATCAGGTTTATTGTCTTATGGAAGCAATACTAAATCCACCAATGCTTATAGCGAATATAACAATGCCACCAGAAATAAAGGCGTCAACTTCAACAAGATCCCCATGCAGTGAAGTTGCGGATCATGATCCAGCACATTTTGCTAACGATAACAATAGACAGGATGAATATAATACTCGTCTCTTACGCGACGGTTGCTAATAGCAAGTACCCTATCGCTCGTCACTATGTGCGTGAGGATCAAATGACGTACCCGAATTGCCAGTTTCTCGTGTAGATGAGATCATAGTTTTTTTACAGGCTTTTCGTGTGACGCCGCGCTTTGCAACAAGTAGGCTACATGTATATAGCTACAGCATAGTTACAAAGACTTCAGATCCTGGATGTAACACCGAATGTCATACAATATCCCTTACTAGCAGTCCCAGCACAATAGTAGTAGAAGTCGTAGCAGCAGTAGCAGCAGATCTAAGAGCACTGTGATTATACCAGACATATAGATCTAATGAAAGATTATTTTACTTCTCGTTTCAGGCATTAGTCCATACTTCAGTAAATAGGTTCGGCCCAAGACTGGCGCAGTTCGCCTCTACCTTCACTAGTATCAGCAAAGATTATTGAGGGGTAGCCACAATGATACAGTCATCAAGCTCCTCAGTGTATTTCCAGATATGGTCAATCTTAAACCCTGCCTTGTCTAGAAGCGCAACCCAATCTGTGTGCGAACGCTCCATGGCAGCAAAGCAAGTGCTCATCGCCAGATCCATCTGGGCTGCTCTCCAAGGTGCTCCTCGCTCAGGGAGCACCATTTCATCAATCAAAATTTTGGACTCGCTACTCATTGCAGGCTTAATGTTCCGCAGAATCTCGATGCACTTGTCGTCTGGCCAGTCATGAAGAATGTTTCGGAGGTAATAAGCGCGGGCACCTAGGACGTATATGTTACTTCAACTTTCCTGAAACCAGGACTGGGGTAAATTCGCCTGTATGCTTACCTTTTAGGGGCTGTTCAGAAAAGAAGTTGTGTTCCTGTGTTTCGATACCTACAAACCCTGGTAGTGGTGTTTGTTTGACCCGTCCAATGACTGGGGGTAGATCTTGAAGGACAATCCGACCGACAAGATCAGGATATTTCTGCCGGACAGCAATTGCTTGATGGCCCATTGCTCCCCCAATATCTACAAAGATGGTTGTTGCATCATCTGAGTTCTGACCGAACTCCTTCACAAAATCAACAACGTCAAGAAAGATGGGAAGGCCGTCACGCTGACTAGCCATCCAGGACATGAAATTTTGCACTAATAGAATAAATTGTCAGTAGTTTTCGGCGATAGTAGAACTGATAAATTAGCAAGTTTCTTTCTCACTTATGTCAGGACGCTTCTGAGCCCAGTTGAAAGGGGCTTCATCCGTGTTATGTCCGAGAAACCAGGGGCAATTTGCCCCATCAGTCGGGTTGGCGAATTTGGTATCGCGTAGAAACTGAGGCAGTGCATTGAACGCTGGAACTAATGTCCTCAAACTGTGATAAAGTTAGCGAAAGTGGCCTCTGAATTTATTTATCCGTATATTTATGTTACTCACTAGAATGGGACTCCAGAACGCCCTCCAAGGGAAATCATTGCCTGAGTGATATTGTTGGAACGGTATTCGTCATCGGCAGGTTGGTCAATCATTCCAAGAGATTGATAGTATCGGAGAAGTCGTTCTAATAGTCTCAGAGTGGAATACCGAAAATGAGCTATAGAGAATGATCATACTCATCAAAACTGGGTCGACTTGAGTCTCCTGGGCCAATTCTGCATTTGAGTTTGTGTCTTGGCTCTTTGACAATATCTCGAAAAGTCGCGTTTCTACCCCGATAAGCGCAAGAGGGAGTTGCAATGGCTGAAAAGATTCGTAAGCGAAGTACTCGCAGTCATCGCGCGGCGAAATAAGATGTCAACTTACTGCATGAATAACTCGATGAACGGTATCGCCAATAGACTCAGTGGCGAGATTGAGCCTTCGCGTGGCTTCGCTCAATCTACGGCGGGTTGAAGCATCGAGATGATCGAGCCCTGAAGGGGAGTTGCGTAGAAAAGCTTCAACATTATCTGCAAGCAGCAGAGCGTCACCTGTACCGGGTGCTGCCATCGTGTGCTGGGTGTATTTAAATGGAGAGTGAAAGGTCCCAGGTGGCTCAAGATCTTTGAGTGTTGTGTTTAAATTGTCAATAGTGCAAACAGAAGAATACGCCAGTGTTGATACGATGTGCTGGATTTATAGCTTGATTTGATATGCGTATTTCAGTACAGGCCAGTTACCACTGTAGGCTTAACAATACTCAATTTCTTCCCATATAGCTCTCCTAGGGCGATCTAGTATAACATATTCGTACAGTCACTTTGAAATTCACTTTCCAGCTGTTGTTACATTCATATCGATGACGTTGCATGTAGGATTCATGGAGGCGCAATCGCCAGAGCAGTTGACGAAGTTGTTAGTAGCGCATGGAGGATGCCTGGAGCCAATTGTATGGTTGCCTCGTCAGACTGCTTGGATTACAATCCAGAAGGGAGTTGACCTGCATCTGCAAAAGCTTCTGGGACACGAGAGTTGGCTGCCGATTTGTGGGTATCTCATGACCGCTCACTATTGAACTCCCTTTCTCGGACAATGTTAGCTGCGAGAATCGCAGGAAAATTGGCTTACATTCTTGCGAGGTGATATCAGAATGCAATACAACGCTACACTCGGCCCCCCAAACGATCATTCTTCAAGAATGATGTTAGATAGCCTGCTTCCGCTATACACTTCCCTGAGTAGCTTTATGGGTTCTAGACTTTATCCGCCATTTTGGTCGGAAGGGAAGTGTCATTGTCTACGATGCTACCGTATGATTATGTTAGGCAAATGATTCACACTTGAAATTTGCCTAGAGAGCTGCCATTCTTCTTGATTCTCACCGTATTCCTATCTAAGGCATTTGGGGTTGGAAGACCGGTGGGTCAGCTACAGAGTGGATGTTGGCTCCCAAAAAACTTAATATTACCTGTTGGAAATGGCCCCTACCGGTCAGCGTGCCATTCACCGATGCACTCATACACTGCGGGCAACAATTTTGCGCAGTGTATCATTGTTGGTATTCAGGTGCAGATAATATTGATTTAGGGAAGCCTCAAAAGTGCCAAGAGGAATTCAAACACGTGGGGCAGAGCGTAACTTTTTAGGGCGGAGTGGTAACATACCCATGTATAATGAATGCATAATGCTACGTCGGTGAAAAGAATAACGCCACAGCTGTCATCTAGCTATGGTGCGCGGCGACGAGGCTCTGGGAGCTCCAGATAGGTATGCAGTACACAAGATCACTGAGTTTATGAGACACGGGAAGGATCGCCCAACGGCGTCAACGCTGACAGGTGGCTAGGATTGAAATAGTCTCTCATTGGTTGTTGAAAGCGCCGGCATCGCCGGCCCTATACCCGCCTATGCCCTCATCGATGTGCGTCCTTGGTCTGGACTTGATTTTTTTTTTGGAGAGTTTTGTTACCAGCATCTCCAAGACGTTCATATCTGATATGATGATGATTATGATTACGCAACCATGTCACTTTAACATGATGAAGTCCTTTCCCTTTCGGGTTGGCTACGCCTACGAGGCTGCGCCGCACCCCGAGTACGTGACGCGATGAAGGAATGAGGCCCCTGAATTCATGATACCACCACTTTTATCTAACAATGATGGCCTGTAAATATCGCTTGTATTTGATGTATTCGCGCAATCATGCAGGTAGTTTGCTCTCATCCGCATCCAACCAACAGGTAAGTTTTAACCTCGCTTATTATCGATAGTGTACAGCTGGCGGTTGGAGATCCTGCCTCGATTTCCATGGGAGCTCCGTGACAAGATACATTTTGGGTACCAATTACGATAGAGTTTCATATTTTATACAAACCTAACTATGTTATATGAAAGCCAACTTATTGAGGTATTATCCAGACACTCAGCATTTCCATACCGAACCGTCATAATCTACTCTCGAGGTTGACTGAGACGTCTTCTCACTTGCCACATCGTATTAATTGGAAATCAATTTTATTCCATTTCGCCGATCGCATAGATGGGAACGATGGATCCCATAGAGCCAGACGTTGACCGAAGCCCAATACTTACTGGGATATTTGCAGCAGAATGTGCTGTTTCACTAGCATTTTTGCTTATGCGTCTCTGGGCTCGCACTAAGACATCAGCCGGGGGCTGGGATGATGTTTTCATGGTCATAACATGGGTAAGTGAGTCGCGGCCAACTAAATTAACTGTCATAAGCTCATTCTATTCTTCCCTAGTTTCTGTTTACTACAGTCGCCATCATTGTGGCCATCTTTGGGGCAAGCGGAGGGACTCGCCACTCATACTATCTCAGTGACGAGCAGGTGATATATGTCACAAAGCTCAACTGGATTGCTCAACCATTCGGTATCATTGCTCTGGCTACCGGGAAAATCGCAGTTGGCCTCCTGCTTCTTCGGGTCATTGCTTCAACCTCGCGATGGAGGCGTGTCACTATCTGCTTTCTCATGGCATCTACCTTTATTTCCAATGTGCTTGCTGTCGTTCTTACTTTCGCTCAATGCAAAGACCCAGCAGCACTGTGGGATCCCTCCGTCCATGCTATCACATCCTGTTGGGATCCGAGGGTTCAGAGTGGCTTTAGCACATTCACAGGGAGCCTAAATAGTGCAGTCGACATCTTGTTTTCGCTCATTCCAACTACTGTCATATGGAAACTACAGATTTCGGCTAAAAGGCGGTTGGGTCTTGTCATTCTCCTCAGTGGAGGTGTTCTCTCAGGCATTAGCGCTGCTATCAAGACAAACCAGCTTGTTTCTCTCACCGCTCGTTCCGACTTGAACTGGGAGACTTTCGGTCTTTATCTATGGACAGGAATTGAGATATTTCTCATTCTCGTCTGTGGATGTATTCCAACACTGAGACCTTTGTGGGATCAGTTTAGTGGTAGACGACTGAGAAGTCACCAAGTAAATTACTCTAGATGGGCAAGCCACATCAGGGAAGAAGAACATGATGCTGGGTCGGCAAACCTTTCTCAAGATCGAAGCTATGAACTAAGTCGTATCCATCGCGGCGCGCCTGTTACATCAATCAAGCGATGTAGCAGTCAGTTTCTACCAGTCTCCAGAGATGAAACGATAGGCCCCAGACCAGCATCGATACGAGATGATGAGCAGCTTATTCATGTAACCCGATCATATCATGTAGATTATAGTTAGTCCGTAAAGATGCAATAACTCACGTGGCCATTGTACAATTATTCCACCATATCGATACTACTATTTCCATACTACTGTCAAACAAGTACAGCTTCCTCTGAACCCAAGAGTGAGGTTAGAAACAAAATAAAGCTTTTCCCTCTGTTGACAACAGATGAAATATACGTACCCATCAGGTTAAACCACAGGACTGTAACAGCAAAACTTCTGTTGGATATCTGATGATGGGCTACGTGCTTGGTGCCCATTCTACTTCCAATAATACCACGCTACACTACGTAAAAGACCATTTCCCCAAGCATGAACCCCCAGAACAATGGAATGTCCACATATTTACCTACCTAGGTAGTTAAAGGGTTCTTCGTTCAGCAATAAGAATTCACATATACCCTTTACCGTAGACCTTAGCACCCCTGTACCTCACTCTATACAACCACACAAGTATCCCATCCAACAAACGGAAAGATACATCAGTTGTAGCTGTTATGAGGTTGCAGGAAGCTTATGCATGTTATTGGCACGTACACTGCATGTTTTGGGCAACTCGTATAACCGAGCTTAGTCACGATTTATTGGTGTTCAATCAACCATGTACCTAATGACTTAGCCATGGAATTATGTCTCCTCTTTTCCTCGAGTGTATAAAAGACTTGCATATGGCATGAGCTTCAGACAGCCCTGCACCCCTAGTTATTTTTTCGTGTCTTATACCTACCTCCTTTTCGAATTCCAATCCTTCTACACATAATGTCCCCTCATACCAAGAAGCTTCGTTTGTCTCCAACCGGTCAGCTGATGCCAGCATACCATCCGCCCACATCTGGCATTCTTTCACTGGTACCATCGGCATGGATTCCATATCTGGAATTGGCAAGGGTAGACAGGCCTACTGGAATATATCATTTCTATTTTCCCCATCTCTTCGGTACGCTGTTCGCAGCCTGCAACAATGGCAGCTTCGCACTCCATGACCTCTTTATCACCAACATAGTACTCTTCGGAGGCTCCATCTTTTATCGGGGGGCAGCCTGCTCCTGGAACGACTTCCTCGATCAAGATTTTGATCGACAAGTTTCCAGGTGTTGTTTGCGCCCACTCGCTCGTCGTGCATTAACACCCTACCAAGGTCATTGCGTCACAGGCGTTACAGCATTGCTCGCACTTGGTTGCATCACTTTCCTTCCAAGGGAGTGTTTGCTTATCAGCGTGCCGAGTATTATTCTTTCAGTACTCTATCCTTTCGCCAAGCGATTCACCAATTTCCCACAAGCTTTGTTAGGTTTACAACTTGCGATTGGATTCTTCATGGGAGCTGGTGCCATAGAAGAGAAAACTGGCCCTCATTATTACACAGAATCAAAGCACAAAGAAACACCCAGTTCTCACTACATCTCAGCCACTGCTGCTTTCTACCTGTCAAATGTCTGTTGGACTATGGTTCATGACGTAGTCTACGCTCAACAAGACGCCGCGGAAGATGCGAAAGCGGAAATACGTAGCATGGCGGTACACTTTAACCGCTGGATCAAACCACTTCTTTTCATCACTACCTCTCTACAGGTCAGCTTATTATTCGCTTCAGGTGTTTGGGCAGGATTCGGACAAGGATATTTCTTACTTTCTTGCGGACTTACTACGGCTTCATTGGTATACATGCTTCACGCTATCAACTTGGACGACCCGTCTCAATGCGCTTGGTTCTTTACAACTGGTCAGTGGTTTGTTAATCTCAGTACGGCAGCGGGCCTTCTGCTTCAGTATCTCAGCGTCGTATAGGTTGTACTTGAACAATACAATTCAGTAAGCTACTACCGATCGAATCGAAAAGTGGATTACGACCCTCGTACAGCAAAATAAAAATGCCATGATTAGCCTACCATGAACAATGGCAGATTTGAATACACGAATGAATCTTCAGTGACACGAGACCTCAAATTGAAATGTTTATCATAATTTAAACTAGGCTAGACGCATTGTAACACGGTGTCTTTATAAGCGTGTTTTTTGTTCAAGTAGTACTCTTCTACGAAGCCAATATGCTGCTGATAGTATTCCCCATAGGGCTTAGAACGATCAGAAAGCTTTGTTGCCTCATATCTGGATCACAGTCTAGTCAGTCTTTGTTGTAGCTACCACCTTATTTTAGGAAAAATTCTTTGTACTCGAATAATGGCGTTGAAAGGCGGACACGGTCATTGCAGTGCAACACATTTCTTATGATTGAACAACATCACATTTCCATAGCATTATATAACTTGGCGGACATCAGGCGTATTCTTCTCTTAATTCTTTCATCAGTTATCAAAGCCAAGACCTAAATCGCTTAACTACCTACGGACAATCTCCAGCACATCACAGCAGAAGAACACAACCTTACGCTCATCGCATTCATTCATTTCTTCATTTCGGGGTTATGGATTTCACGAGAAGTCAGCGTATTCACTTTTCGGAAGAGGCAAACGGGGAGTTCGTAAAGCATGCAGTATCTCATCCGTCTCCTCATACTAAATATCACGATTTCTATAATCTGCTAGAGCGGATAGAACTGAATGGCTACCAAGATATCACAAATTCAATGGGTGAGAACCTTCATGATATTATCGTTGTAAAGGTCAGAGCAAAGATCTTGTACACGCGTACAAAGTTAGGTTTACCTAATTTCCCTAACTGCGACGATCGGCATCTTCGACGGCGACCTCTGCTATTACCGGTTGCTCCACCGCGCCGCGGGCCAGCTGATCAGTCAACCTCCAACAACCCAGGTTCATCCTGGGCTAATGGCAGTAAGTAGCCTTAACCTCAAAAGATGTAACCGTTCAAAAGTGAGCTACAGTTACAACTTGAATTTGAACAAGATCACTCTGTTTTTACTCTAAAGCCCATACTAAATTTACTTGGAAATAAAATCATTAAAAATCCCATATAACAGCGAACAACCATGCGCAGGGGAACTAATTTGTCGTAGCTTATAGGCATGAATACTACGAATAGATTCAAAATATTTTGATAGACACTAGTCTGTTACTTAATAGATGATGCAGCTTTTCCCGTGAGTCTAAGCACCAGTATAATGCTCGCTTTTAACGAACTTACTTGCCCTTGTGGTAGTGTCTCGGTTTCCTAATTATCGTAAAGGAAATAAGTACAGGTATAGGGTATAGCTGCATGAAGGACTATAATGCCTTTGGTGACTATCGCTATCTCTTTGTTTGCTATCCTCTCCCGGCGCCCATCCGTTGTTCACCACATCATAGTGCTCTATTGATGACCATGACAACATCCAACTAGGTCTCGTATGTTAGTTGGTTAGAGCGTCGTACTAACTTGACAAATGTCTTATGACACTAGTCATGCGATGGCCGAGAGTTTGAGCCTCTCCTGAATTAAGGATTGATCTTTTGATCTTGTTCAGCTAGTACTATGTAGATTTTTTTTCTCCCCTCATAATAGCGTCGGGCTAGCAATGTTGTAGCTAATCGACATCAAGGATGAAGATGAGTTGATCACTACGCTACCTAGGGCTGGGCAGATTTATTCAATTTATTGTACGACTTACAGTAGATACTCAGTCTGGTCAGAAACCCCAAAATTTGAATTGGAGGAGCCAGTTAAAATACGGATATATGCCGGTGTTTCTTCCCAAGTAGTTTATGCAGCAACGAAAGGATACAGTGGTCACATCCTTGTTTAGCCACTCAGAATCTTCTTTGGTCAATCCTCATCTCTAGCCCGCCAAGCCAGCCTGCTTCGACGGTGGCGCAGATGCAGGTAGACCTACATAGATTGGCATGGTAAATATGCAGTGTATCGGGGGCTGTGAAATCCATCCCTAGCCAGTTCGTTCCCTCCAACTGATCTTGTCTTTGATCTTAATAAGTGAAACAGTATTGTTCTTCGTATTAATAGCCACTGCACACAAATTGTTACAGCAATTAGCAGAGCTCAGAAAGGAAAAGCTATACCGGCAAACAATAAGGCGGAAAGAAAGATTGCTAGGCGAAAATCATCCCGATACACTTGCCAGCATGCAAAATCTCGGCTTAATTTTTCAACGCCAAAAAAGATTTCGAGAAGCCGAAGTGATATATTGGAAAACACTGGAGCGAGGAAAAGGGGTGGTAGACGAAAAAACTGAAAATATAACTGATCTCAAAGAAAATCTTGAGTCCTTGCTGCACAAGGGAAAGAAAAAGAGGCGATTGATATTTCACGCTAAATTTATGAATAGGAGTTTTTCATATCACTACTCACTTACTAGTCAAATAAGAATCTCACACTATTGTGGATCTTCAAGTTCCTTACAAGCTATTCCATAGTGATATATATCTAGCCCATTGCAACCAATCAATTAAATCCAGTCGTTCGAAATGGTAAGATAGTCTACGATATGCATGGGCAATGAATACTGGCACAGGATGAGTATAAATGTCGCAGCATTAAAGCCACTGACAAAACGGCACTGCACGGCCATGATATATCGTTAGCAGTCTCACCAAGCTCAGTCTAGAAATAGCTTATTTCTGCTAAGACTTTGGGCACATGAATAACTAAGCCCAGGAGCTCGAACTTTTTAAAGGGGGCCTCAATGCCACAGCCGGTAAAACAAAACTCGAATACGCTTTTTGAATACAAGTCTCATAAAAAGTTAACTGTACACCAACTCTCACAAGATTCACAATTTCATGATCAACAAATGGAAAACAAAAAAACATAAACAGTAACACAGTTTATAATGGTATATCCCCTCACCCGTCCGATTAATATCAATAAAACGTATCTATCAACAAAGCTTTTCCTGTTGTGAAAATGAGGTTATACATACATATCTTACTCAGCAGTTACCTATGCAACTACGCCGGATACCCAGAGTTATTCCTTAACAAAGGGGAACCTCTAGAAATTAGGTAGTTTTCCGAGAACAGGGAGTAAACTAGCGCCGCCCATTCCCATTCGCTTTCCAGCATTAGGCTAATTGCAATTATTGTTTGTGTTCTTCTTCATATCTTTAGTGTGTCTTGTCTTGATCTTTTAAAAAAACCCAATACTCCGACCTGATACAGGTATGACCACCAGCCCCTCCACCGCCCTCCGGATATCTCGTACCTCTCTCAAGATGTCCCGCAGATCCTTGCCCCCCTCATTGGTGCCGGCGCGGGCGTTGGCGGATGCCCATTCGTCGCATTCGATTATGAGTTCGCCTACCCAGGGTTCTAAGCGTGCCTCAGGCCGACCGTGTCTGCCGAGTTCGCGAACCCACTGAGCCACAGCATGGCATATCCACTCTACCAACCGAGCCCGTGCAGCGCCGCGGAAAGGTACATCTTGTGCTTCGAACATGGTCTCGAGGACACGGACGACTAGGTCGTGACTAACGTCGAGATGGAGAAAAAGGTTAATGGGCCAGTTGACGTCGGCGCCTATCCTGCCGTCTTGGCCGTTCTCTATTGCGTAACGACATATCTCTGGCATTAAGAAAGCGACCGGGAAGATGAAAGAATCTTTGCTGGAACGGTGGCAGATCTCCTCGATTTTGGCAACTAATGTCTCATATGGTTGCGGTGGAGGATCTCCCGGTGCTATACCTTGTCTCTCTGTTTCTTCCTGGAACGCGACTAACCGGTCTACTACCTCGTCATGTGTCTGTTGGATTAAGCTTGTCCACGTCGATGCAATCGTGGTGGGGTTTCGGAAGTCTGCAACGTGGTAAATGACCAAACATAGGTCATAGTACCCAGCCTGATCAGCATAAAGATTAAAGAGCTATACACACGGATCAGTGACTGTCGGCTGGTAACATAGTAATGGGAATCAATATCAGTGTAGATATGTACTTACATCAGAGAGGGGTTGGATCTTGCCATCCAAGGCCTTCTGAATCTCTGGTAGTCGCTCGGGGGGAATCCTACTGTCCGATTTCAACCGCTCCAGCAGATCGTCTTGAATGTTGGCGACGTCCAAGAGCTCCGTAACATCATGATTTAGAAGCTGTTGCTCTTGACGGCTGACGCCAGGTGTCATCACACTGGCATTGGTCTTTGCCTTGCTTAGCAATTGGAGACGGTCTTTGATAGACAAGCCAAAGTCAGACTGCGCCAGTTCTGATTGGACTCTAGCAGCGTCGAAATACATCGTACGCATTGTATAGAAGCGGCAAAGAAGCTCGGCGTGCATGACATTCTGGGTGGCGAGCCGGCGAAGGAAAGCGGTGACATAGGGAGAGTCGATCGCCAACAGACGCTCAGTCCAGCCTTGTTCTATATACCAATCGTAAAGATCGACGTGAAAAACTTCATCTGTAGAGTTGTTTACTACATCGTAAGCTTCCGCGCGTTTGGTGGCGATTAGCGTGGGTTTATTGTCAATTATCTCAGGTTCTCTGCTTGACGCAGCATCTAGGTCCAGAAGTACTCGGTGAATAAGGTCGTAGCAAACCCTGCGTTGGTCGAAGGCATTCGACCTCGGGTCACCGGCAGGTTTACCGTCATTTACCCAAAACAGCGCCGACTTGCCTCGATCTCGGGCCTCGGCCACTATCAGACAAAGTTGAATGGCACCGGCGTAGTATCGAAGCTGAATGTATTGTTGAATAGCTGCTTCGAGATTAGCCTGCGAGAGACTGCCGGCCACTTTTTGAAAATGTTTCAAACTCTCGTGCAGAAGGGTACGTGACGCGTTGGCGTTCAAGGCGGGTTCTGACGCTTTCTTGAGCTGCTCTTGAGCCTTGAAGATGACAACATCATCAGCACTGCAGAAGCTCCCACATCTTCGCCGTAGTGCATCTGCTACCGTCTCCACATTAGATCCATTCTCGATATTTCGATTCACAATTGCCTTTACTAGCACTTTAGCTAAATCTTTTCCTGGTGTCTGTGAGAAGAGGCGCTCGTAAGTGAGCTCTCTAAGGCCTTGTCGATACTCTTCCTCAAGCCTTGTGTATATGTCGGTGACTCGTTCCTCGAACAGGGTCATGGCAAATGAGATACCCTCTGTTATGTCTGTCATTAGAACTTCGACGGCATGCATAGCTTGGTGTTCCCCCTGCAATGCGAGCTCTTCCTGCTTGCTCGCCGCTCGCCGCAAGTCCGAAGGACCAGACAGGCCTTGAATGAATGAGCGATTATCATTGAGAAAATTCTTTAACGCAATGACGCTGTCTTGCACATCTCGTAGCTTGGATTGAGGAATAGTGCTGTTAACACTCAACGCCCCCGCCGCATTAGCGCCAACTGAGATGACCCTTGATTTCCACAAGGAACGAACTAATCTGCTGAGGTAGAGTGTGATAGCACCGTGACGCGACGATGGACGAACCATTTCGACCGTCGCTGGCTGTCCGTCTTGTTCAGGCAGCATAGGATTACCACCAAAGTTAATGAACACTTGCCTTGCCCGATCCAGAGTGGCTTGGTCAATGGCGCTGCGCCCAACACCAAATCGACCACTATCACCTTGGCGACAGGCAACGGCCAGCGCGGCCGTGATTGTTTCAACGCGGCCGTAGGAGTTCTGAAATTTGCTTACTTCTGTTTTTAATCCTTCGTCTCCGGTTGTAGACCTCATGACAGACGCAAAGATATCAACCAACCTCCTGCGTCGCATGATATATACGCCTGTATTGGTAAGAATAGCGAACTCGCCACCGTCGGGGTTATCAAACTGGACTGCGAGCTCGTTTCCGAAACCCATCGGTTGATTTGTCGCGCCGAATGGTTTGGAAATTAGGCCAATGTCTTCAGCTTTACTATTAATTTCCATCCAGTTGGCCTGTTCATAGTATCTGAGTGTCTGATTCCGGCTGCCATTCTTGATACGGCCACTGTCGGGAGCCGATATGAATAGTACATCGATGTCAGGCCGATCGGCCTTACGAACAAAATCTAAGAAATAACCAGGCGGAAAGCGAACTCCACGGCGACTCGTCTCTAATGATCTGGATTGGACATTGGTAGGTTCGCCTGGGCCATTGAATGGATCTGTTCGGGACCGCCGCTGGCCAGCTTCAGAAGGAGGAAACTTGATTGATTGCAATTGCATGCTCTGGGGTGCCTGAGTCGAACTCGAAGAGCCAAGCATGTAAGATGATGCGCTGGTAGCACTCATAAACAAGCGACAACCCGTGTTAGTCAAGGCCATCAGATGTACTTTGTTGTCTTCGGTGACAGATACCGGAGAAATCGATACGATCTCCATCCGCTCGCCGAGTAGAGGTGACACAACACTCAGGGCATGGGCGATATCTCGTAGAAAGTCATTCTTGGTCTTCTCAATCACCTTGGTCAGCTTGTCAGGAGCCTCGATGTGGTAGGTTCGAACTGTCGACTTGTTGGAGAGAGAATAAAGAAGATTTCTGCTATCGTCAATGACGATATCCACGATACTTTCAGCATTATGCTTGCCCCACAGCATCTGAGCGGGAAGCGGCACTACGACACCCCAACCCGGATTCGAATGGTTAATCTTCCCAGTCCTACTGGAGAACCACTTCTCTTCCTGTTGGTAGTATAACTCGTAGATGTCGCTGTCTGTCCGACTCGTGAAGAAGATACGCCCACTTTCAGAGCCTGCAATAAGTTGCGCATCTGCGAAGGGTAGCGACATCTTGGTTCCGTAAAGCTCTATGCTCGTTGATCCGGTGGGGGTCTCCGTGGCAGCAAGACCCAGCAATACTATTTCATGGGCCGTAGCAACGACAAGGATGTGACTGATGACGCTGTTGAATACGCCGGGTTTGGGTGCAACGAGCTTCACGGCAGAAATGCTGTGCTGGCTGTCCTCGTAGCCGATCAACTCAGGATTTGGGTGTGTATAATCCCACAGATATAAGCAGTTGTCAATAGCAACCCATGCGTGGTTGAGTTCAGCAAACAGTCCCATCGCAGTGGCGACTTCTGCGCGGTCATACTGCTCGAAGACGGACTGTGGTATTTGAAAGTGATGTGTTTGCTGGAATGGTGCCCACGCCGACTCTATATGTGTCAGATCGTACTCGGAAGATATTTCTGCCGTCAAGTTAGCCTTTGCTTCGGGAGACAACGAGCAGCCAGAGAAGCCAATCGCCATGACAAAAGGAAAGCTCACGTCTACAATAGCTATCCAGCTCCGGATAGCGCTCGTCTCTCGCCAGCGCATTGTTCACGAAACCGGCCGCCTTTGCTAGTGGAGGTTGGGGCCCTGCAGACGGCTGTGCAGCTCGCATCAAGAGATCGTCGTCGCCAGGGTTTTGGCCACTGCCATTGACGCCGAAGTTGGCGCGGGACGCATTGTCGACGGCGCCGGGGCCGGGGCGCGTAGGAGGCTGGGAAAAGAGGCGACGACGGACAGGATCCTGTTGAGCATTGGCGTTGAAGCGCGAGGCGACGGCGGGAGTGTTCAAGAAGGCGCCTGGTAGAGCCGGGCCCGGGGTTTGCGGGAAGGCCATGGCGCGAGGCGGTCGTCGGATGGGAGCGAGGACAGCGGTGACGGAGACGGAGACGGATCAGGGCTAGGACGAAAGGAAACGCATCAATCGTTGCTGTCGGGGGAGGGCGACAGTCGAGGGACGAGCAAGCCGGAGCGGCAGCTGAACCAGGAGATAAGATGCTATCGGACCATCAATGGGAATCGAGAGGCTTCTCGGCGTTGCGGTGGGAGCGAAGGAGGAGGGATGGACCAGCAAAGGTGAATGGCAAGCTGGAGACGCGTCGAGATGGTGTGCCGTCGTCGCACCGGTGGCAGGAAGAGACGAGAGATGAGAGAAGAAATGAGAAGGGCAACTGATGATGGATTGAAGAACCTGCGCGGCGTGCAGCAGCTTTCGTGGTGTTGCGCGCAGGTGTTTGTGTAGGGATGGTGTAGCCCGAGTGCTGCTGGATGCGTCTAGTTGAATGTCAACACAATTGTAGCACGGGTGGATGCGAAGAGGCTGGATATTTTTTTTGCTACAGGAGCGCCGCGCCGATGTACCTACATCCCAGCTTGATCTTGGTACCTCCCTCAGCTATGAGTTGGCCAATTAACTGCACTCTTTGCGCTGCATTTAGCTCCCTAAGGGCTAGCTCGAACGTGCATGCAGGTGGATTCCCCATATTATTGGTTAGAAAATGTACCCAGCCTAGGAGGTACTTCTGCAAGCTACAATTGTACCACCACATGTTTTCGAGCTCTGTTGAAATAAAAACCTTAGTCCTAATTGGGCAGGCAGATACAATCATCGTCGTCCGGAATTCCTACATCTTCACACTACCTCCCTCTATGTTTTCTCTAGACACTTATATATAAACCCCTCATGAGGCGGTCCATATGATATAGGCATCTTCGGTGATAGTCTCTTAGCACATGCGACAGAGTTTAAGTCGAGTAAAATTCACAAAAGCCCTTTACAGATATCTATATTCTTGAACCCCAATAAATTATTTGTAACAGTAGCCACGGTTCATGTGATGTATCGGAGAAGTCGAAGCTCCTCGAAAGAGACAAAGGTCTTTACTCATTTGATGTATTAGTCTCTTTACATAGTATTGTTCAACCGCTCCTCAGTTATTCTTAGCTTCCCGAGCTGCCTTTCTCAAAGCTCGGTTGCGAATATCGATATGAGCTTGCTTGTTGAATTTTAAGCCAACGGGACTACCAATACCAATCGTGTTCTCGACAAACCAAGCCATGAGTGCATGGGTCCAGTGTGGCGTATACGTATGGGCCATGCTGTGCCAGCTACCGACGCCAACCTTTCCAAGCGCCGCACGGACAAACGGCTTCGGGCTCGGTATCAACAAGCTAGGGCGTCGCACTTTGCTCATCGCTGTCGTGACGAGGTAGCTCAGGATCAGTTGCACATCTACATTATCAGGCTTGAGCTCGGCAGCCAGTGCGGTCGACCAGAATTGGAGGAAAGCCTTGCTGCCAGAGTAAGTAGCCAGCAGCGGCATGGGCATCCAGCCCCCAAAGCTACCCATGGTGAGGATGAGGCCGCGTCGGCGAGTCTGCATGCCCGGAGCCACGATCCTGGTCACCTTCAAAGTCCCTCTGCAGTTGATGTTGATAATGTTCTCCATTTCGCTTTCATCGGTGAGTGTAAAGGGGACGGGAATGCTATGGCTCTGCCCCACGTTGTTGATCAGGATTCCAACATCTAGGTCATCAATGCGCTTAGCGAGACGGGCGTAATCGGCATCGTTGTCGATGGCGGCAAAATCCATTGCAAGAATGTCTGCCTGTATACCCGGATACTTGGCTTCAAGCTCGTTCTTCAGGGTTTCGAGTTTGGATTGTGTTCGGGACACGAGGAAGATGTTGAAGCCTTTGGCAGCGAGCTGTGTCGCGAACTCTTTGCCGAGGCCGTCAGATGCACCGGTCACGATGGCCCAGGTCCCTTTGCCGCCATATTTTCGGAGCTGCAAATATACGCATAGAATCAGCACCAGCTTCTATATAGCAGCAGCAGTAGCATGTTTATTTCGAGAAAGGACTTACATTTGTGCCGCTAAGCACAAAAACACTCAAAACGAAGCGGAGCAGGCTGAGGGCTTTGGAGCCTACCCACAGAGCACCCACGCCAGCGAGGGCGATCTGGGCAGTCCGCGGTACGGCCGCAATAACATCACGAATTGTGTCCATTGTTGTTTCTTTGAGGGCACGCGGTTATGGCGCGACCGAAGAAACACCCGGGTAATGGATCAGAGCAGATATGTGGTACGAGAAGTATCCAAAATTGATCGTGGTGATCTTTTTTGAGGGGCCACGAATTGGCAATTAGCGGGCGTTAAGCTGTAGTTCGCATTAGGTTTGGTGGATGGTTGAAGTTTGTGGGTTTTGTGAAGCCAGATAAAGCCTAATACGGCTAGTGATGAACTCAATTAGAGCTCTGCCAATGAGGTCATTGGAGGGATTTAGGTCAAAGCTCCAATCCATGTGCGCGGCGGCTCCTGGACTTTATCGATAAAGAATTTCTCTGTTAGACCCCTGCTGCTTCTGTAGCTAAACTCATCGTGCTCGACAGCCATCCGACGGCTCTCACCCTCACCAAATACCCAGTTGTTAATTGATTCTCACAATCACATCATCAATCCAACATGGCAGCTGTTGTAGATGTCCTAAAAGCCTATTTGCCACCGGGCCCAGGCTATCTGCCCTACTACATGTTCGGGGTATGCTCTCTATCCAAACTTTCTCGCCCTTTCGCATAGCACTCCTATCTTCTATATCACCTTCACACTGACCAAAACATCTCCTAGCTTTCTGTCATCTCCGTCGGCAATTCATTGCAGAACTACCTCACTCTGCACTACTCGCGCCGTCTATACAACGGCCAATTCGTGCCAAATTCGTCTCTTCCTGTCAAGTCCGCCGACTTCGACCCTGAAGACTCGACTAATAAATTGGCCCCCGCCTCTGCTTCCAACACCAAAGATGGTCGCACCACCGACCAAGTCACGCCCTTGGCTGCGAGGTTGTTCGGCACCTACACATTCCTGGCCGCCATAGTGCGCATCTATGCGAGCTACAATCTCCATATTGCGCCCATATACAACATCGCTGTCTGGACCTACGTCGTTGCGCTTTTCCACTTCGGATCGGAGTGGGCTGTCTATCGCACCGCTTACCTCGGGCCTCCTATTCTCTTCCCCTTTTTCTTCGCCACTGTCGGCATTACCTGGATGCTTTCCCAGTACAACTTCTATGTGCAAGCCTAGGTTTGGAATTATCGGGCAGATGGCGACTATGTAATTTTTGTATGTGAAGGAAGTATGAAGTCTATATGACCCTAACGCTTATACCCTAATATAATCTTGTAATCAATCCTGTCATAGCTTTTTCCTGTATAGTTCTCCCCCACAGTCTCTTAAGCGGGCAGCGGCTTGTTCGGGAGTGATGTCTCTCTGCGGTTCAGCCATCAATTCATACCCAACCAGGAATTTCCGCACGGTGGCCGAGCGCAATAGCGGTGGGTAGAAATGCATGTGGAAGTAGCTGTTCTCAATCTCCTCATCTGTTCCATCGAGAGGCGCTTGGTGAATCCCCGAGCTGTATGGGAAACTCGTCTCGAAGAGGTTGTCGTATCGCCTCGTGACTTCCTGGATGGCATCGGCAAAGTAGAACCGCTCTTGTTCCGTCAGGTCGACGAGCGCGCGGACGTGGCGCTTGGCTATGATCATGACCTCGAAGGGCCATACTGCCCACCAGGGGCAGACGACGAGGAAGAAGGCATTCTGGTATACTATGCGCTCCTTCTTCTCCATCTCTAGCTTCACGTAGTCCTCTAAGAGATGACGGCCGTCGTGCTCGGCTCGGTATTTGGCCATTTGGACAGCTTCTGCCGCTGGCTCCTCGGGCAGGGTAGTGGTTGTCCAGATCTGACAATGCGGGTGAGGGTTAGAACATCCCATGGCAGCGCCCTTATTCTCGAATATCTGCATGTATCGCAGCCGCTGTGTCGGTGGTGGCACCAGGCTCTCGGGCGGCGTCTCAGTTCGCAACAAATCTAGCTTAGCTGCGACCTCGGCGAGCGGATTGGTCGGCGTGAGATAAGTGGCGTAGATGCGCGTCCATGTGTCGATAACGGGCAGGATTTCTTTCGCGGGCATATCGGCGAGTGTCAGGTGGTGCTTGGGGGAGAAGGTGAGAACGAAGCATTTCCCTTTGACTCCTTCGGCGCGAAGTAGTAATGAAGACAGATCTACCAATAATCAGAATTGCATTTAACCATAAGCGAGAGAATTAATATGTTTGCTCACCGTCGCTCGAGGATTGCGGCTCGGGCTCGTAGTCTTGCTGCACCTCCTTGACAGCGCTGTAGTCGTTGACAAACACGAATGTCTCTTTGTAGTCTGGGTTGCTGTCGCCCTGGGCTCGCGGGTTGCGAGGGCACAGGTAACACTGGCGGGTATATAGTTAATATAACAAGGCGCGCGGCCATGTCAAGTAGTGAAGCGTACTTTTGGATCGTATTCGGGCAACTTGTTGACGCCAGGGCCTTCCTGCTGACCTCTGTGCGGGACAGTGTTAGATGCGACATGATGGACTCTCAGCAACAAGACTTACTGCCAGGGTCGCTTCGTCCGATGAGGCGACACAAGGAGCCATGATCCTCGTAGGGGATTATAGCGCCTGTGGGAGATATCGTCGAGGATCTTGTCCGGCATTCCGGGGGAAGATAGATAATGGGTTGTTAATTATTAGAGTTTATACGTTGCGCTTGTATACAAATGCAGGTTTGTTCACGAAGCGAAGGGGACAACAAAAAGCTTCGCAAATACCTAGCTTTCGCTTAAGAGGTTGTATACAAGCTCAGGGAAGAGTAAGTAAGAATAAAGAAGGAGAATTAATGAATAAAAAGAAATTTATCCCTCGGTTCTCCCCCACGAGACACAAATAACATCACCGTGGCTTTTCTATTCGGCCCTTATTACTCGGAGTTTTGTTGGACTAACACGAAGATGCCTAGGTTGAATCTGAATAGAGCGGGTGGGTGCCGGTGCTACCCCTCCACAAAACTCCAGAACCCCGCGTCTAGTGCTTGGTCTCATGATTCACATGTTCCTTGCAGGCTACTTACTTATGTATATATGTACTTACCTACCTCCTACATTAGGTAGATTGTAAGTATGTCGAGAAGTACAAAGTAGAATGCGGGATATTCCGTCTTGCAGAATTATTCTGTTCAATACAAATACTGCGCATGAGATTCTACCAAGTCAACCACTCGGATGTTTGAATCAAGACACAAGGCGTTATACAGTAAGATACCGTAGGTAAGTGGGAATTTTTAGATCTAAGGCGACCGATCAAAGTTCAGAATAATGCTACGACTTTGGAGGTGGGACAACCTAATGTTCAAGATCACCGTAGCTTCAAAAAGAATAAATACTAGTTGAAAATCATCGATTCCATATTTGCAGAGAGCAAATCTTTTAGCTCTTAAGACATCATAGCCAGGGAGAGAGGAGAAAGAAGAAGCTCGTTGCTACAGCACGCAATCTAAACCAATTCCGGTAAAACGTTGACCGAGCACAAACCAGACACAAAACGGGGAAGGGTATGGGCCGTGCACAGCCTTATGTATGTAGGTAGCTTCTGTGCTATTGCGGGCTGTGCAGGTACATTGACTCCGGCGCTAAACTCCATCGCTCCAACTCCACTCACTGCCCATAATCAACCGCGACACGGGCTACTTACCGTAGTGCCGCAGCACCGGAACCAACAACCAACAACCTCTAAACATCAGTCATCACCTCCAGTCTTCACACTTCGACATCAACATCGTCACCGAATCCATCAGACTCTCATCGCTACCATATAGTTTCCATCACGATTCACTTTCTCGTCACTATCAAAATTCCCTCTGTCCAATTTTCTGTGTTGAGATCATCAACGGCTTCCAAGCGACGCTGTCAGCCTTCCTACCTCGTCCCATCACCTCCCCTTCGTCTCTTTTGCGCCTGCTAAACCGTCGTCGCCCTGGATGCCGATATGGGTGTTATTCGCAAGAAAACCGCCACTCGGGGTGGGGAGGGCGGCGTGAAATATGTTTGCGACGTGTGTTCCGCTGACATCACATCTACTGTACGTCATGCCACATCTTCGTCTGTACTTTCCTTTCCTTTCCTTCAGTCCACTGATATTGATGCGCGTTGCTACACTCAATTTTTTTTTGGCTTTAGTTTTGACTTCGAATGTTGAGACAAAACTTCAAACGGGCTCTGCTTTGAGGGTTTACTTACACGCCTCCAGGTTCGAATAAGGTGCGCTCATAGTGCCTGCAACGAGTACGACCTGTGTGTACAATGCTTCGCAAGCGGTGCCTCGAGCGGCTCCCACCAACCGTCCACTCATCCCTATCGAGTAATAGAACAAAACTCCATCCCCATATTCGACGAGGATTGGGGTGCCGATGAAGAGCTGCTCTTACTCGAAGGCTGTGAGATTTATGGTCTAGGTTCCTGGGCCGACATAGCAGATCACATCGGTGGCTACCGCCACAAGGACGAAGTGCGCGATCATTACCTCAAAGTTTACGTGGATTCACCGTGCTTCCCATTGCCGAAACGGTGTCGGCCTGATGATATGGAGTTGGCACATGAGATCTCGCGGGATCAGTTTCAAGCACGCAAGAAGCGTAGAATCGAAGAACGTCGAGAAGCACAGAAGAATGCACCTCCCCTACCACCCAAGACCAAGCCTACGGCCAGTGTGCCATCCTGTCATGAGATTCAGGGATACATGCCTGGTCGTCTTGAGTTCGAGACGGAATATGCCAACGAAGCCGAGGAAGCTGTGCAGTTAATGCAATTCGATCCCGGTGACGGAATCAATCCCCGAACCGGTGAACTCGAGCCCGAGATGGAATTGAAACTGACCGTTATGGATATTTACAACTGCCGATTAACACAACGAGTGGACCGGAAAAAGGTCATTTTTGAACACAACTTGCTTGATTACAGGGAGAATACGAGGATTGAAAAGAAGAGGACCAAGGAGGAACGAGACCTCGTCAACAAAGCCAAGCCATTCGCCCGCATGATGAACCACGATGATTTCGAGTCGTTTAGTCAAGGGCTGCTTGATGAATTGAATTTACGTCAAGCCATCAGTCAGCTACAAGAGTGGAGAAATCTCAAGATTGGAGACCTCCGCAGCGGCGAGAAGTACGAGCAGGAGAAGGCGCAGCGTATTCAGCGAGCCATACCTATGGGATCTATGGACCGCGAAAGACTAGCCTCGGCACAACGCAATAAACAAAACGTACAGCCTGAGCCGCCGAGCGGAGCCGCTCTTCTGGTGGCTCCAGAACTCCCATTCCGGCCAGGGACAAACAATGCTATGGCACCAATACAAGCGTCAACGGATACGGTCAATGGCGAGACCAAGCCATCGGCAGACGGCAATGCCCACGATCCGGCCACGAATGGTGTCGTTACTAACGGTACCTCGACGCACACCCGGCCACGGTTCATCTCGCAACCGATTTCCGGAGTGCAGCCCCTCGCCCTCAGCGAGGACACCGCGCCAGATCTGCACCTGCTGTCCCTGGAAGAGATGGAACTATGCAAGGTGTCCCGGATCCAGCCGAAACCCTACCTCATGATCAAAGAGCAGATCCTAAAGGAGGCCCTCAAGGGCAACGGTTCTCTCAAAAAGAAGCAGGTCAAGGAGATTTGTAAGCTGGATGGACAGAAGGGAGGCAGGATATTCGATTTCTTCATCAACTCGGGTTGGATCGCCAAGGCTTAGGATGATGAAGATGGAGATGAAGAGATTCGCATGACTGCTACTGATACCGATGCGTAATACGCTGCTGATGATGAGATGCAAAACTCCACTGAGACTGAGACGCACGACGCTACTGATACTGAAGTTCTGGGGGAGACTATAGTGATATTCGAGACACTCCCAACCGCTGTACTGTGTTGTATGTAGAGCTCATGTGCATATATAGCGTGCTATTAGTATTCACGAGATACCAAAGAATCAGATCAAGATATTGCTGTTAATGTAAGGGAGTGAATGAGGCTGGCTCTAACAGGTATTTATTTTACGCGTCAGGTTTAACGGCCGACTGACTTGTTTGTGGCCCAAGTATATATGGACTATCCTTACCCATGTTTTCAATTCGTATGCTAGGTAGGTATATAATTCAGTCGGGGTCGACTTTGGCACTCCCTGGTCGGTTATGGGACTGATCTAGAGATAGCGGTATCACACTCTTCTCAATTGCATTCAATGGGATGTACTGTAGTCGTGGGTTGCCTGGCTAGGTTTCTGAGACTCTCGGGGACCTGCCGGCGACTATTTACCGGTATCTACCTAACAGATGAAGATCTGTCCGTATATGGCTGGAATGTTATCGGGGGTTTAATGCGAGGCGCCGTGAAGGTTAGACATTTCGGGGTAGTGTCATGCCTGGGCTAGAGTGGCTGATTCATTCACCTCTTATCAAATGGATGGCTTTGAGTGAATGCTTGAACTAGGTAGGAGAAGAAGCCTGCTTTATGTTAGGGGGGGATTTTGTGCTTCAAGTTTAGATATATCAACAGCTACTATTTAACTCTTTAGATAGACTTTCTAGGTCGTATGAGTTTGTTCGGGTGTCGTATGTAGGGAGTATGTAAATGGTTATTGTGAAGCTGGAACATGTTTCCCATCAAGTGATTTGCCACATACAGCACAGCATACAACATGCGTGGCGGGATGGCTCCCTTGGACCGGGCGGCCGGTACTTGATCGATTGACTTGGCATGCCAGGGTGTCGCATACAAGTGGTATTATTTAGACGGAAGACCCCGCCATGCCATGGATAGAACGAAAAGAAAAAGATGAAAATAAGACAGAAGGTTGGTTATATAAAAGGGAGAAAGAAGGGTTTTACTGTCTTGTTCTCTACTAAACGGTACGTATCTGCTTACCTACCGGCCTATTAAAACCATACCACCCGGGCAGCTGCTGTCTGTCTGTACAATCGGAATCTCGCATACAGTACAAACATAACATACCACCTACATACATTACAATCGTGTCACACTGCATCTCTCTTCCTCTTCAAAATGACCATCATTTCTACATGTCTTATGTTTCTTCTCCTCAATTTCATAGGTAGACAAAGGGCACGGATGACAAACTAGTCTACCATAGCAGGACAGGTAGCAAGCAGTAGTATACTTACCTACTGTACTTATATAGGTACTGCTGTACCTGCATCCTGTCACTGTGGGGTGGGCGCGTCGAACGGACATTGGACATCCTGGTCAAGCTAAACTCAATTCATCCATCGGCCGGCATCTCGAGGACACTATATTAGTACAACTTCTTAATTCCGCCCCGTCTTTCCCTTCCTCTCCGCGATGCCACATAATAATGGTGGCTATCTGAACTCCCTCCCAGGCTTCATGCCTCGTCGAAGCATTTTTCTCCCGACGCTCTGTATCGTCCTGCTCATCGCGGTATGGACCTTCCGACTCCCTAACACCCGCTCCTATCCGTATCCGGCCGTCGACTGGTTCGAGCCGAAATCATCCTCGTCGCCCTCTTCATCCAAGGGGTCCTCTTCACCCGAGCCGGAATCCGACTCGTCCTCTCCATCCGACAATACACGACATCCACCGTCAGTACCAGAAAAACAACAACAATCCTTGTCTTCCCCACCGTACTTACCCTCGGGCCCGGGAAATGACGTCGACCTCTCACAACCCGACGCCCCCTTCGTCGGCTGGCCCTTGAAGCGCGTATGTGACGAAACGACATGGGTCGAGGGACTCGTATACATTTGCGACAACAACTCCGGCGGCATCGGCAACATACGGAACTACATCCAAACATGTCTGCGCTACGCCCTCGAAGCCGGCGCAACAGGTCTCACGATCCCCAAGATCCGCAAGCGCAGCGAAAAGGATCTTGCAGACCTCTTCACCGAGTTCCTCCCGTTCTCATACATGTTCGACGAGCAGCACTTCCGCGACGCATTCGAGGAAAATTGTCCGCAGATTACTCTTTACAGCGATATTAAAGATATCCCTGGCGCGGGCAAGACGCCGAAGATCAGCAGTATCACACCTAAGGATCTCGGCAATCGCGAAGGCTGTGATCCGGGCGATCCAAATCGCCATACCGATCGCTTCGGCCTGAGTTTCCGGAAATGGCTCAACAATGAGAAATTCGGTTCCCCGCCCACGAAAGAGTCCCCACGTCTCGTTCGCTTTAACTGGGGCGTTCTCTTCGATTGGCCTATCTATCGCGACGGGCCGGAGATGGCGGCTACATTTGGCGGGATCTTGAAACTCAATGATAAGTTTCTGGATTTAGGGAAGAGAACGCTGGAGAAAATGCATGCCTTTGCGCGCAACGACGGCGCGAAAGACGGGGCTTTTCTGGGGATCCATCTACGCACTGAGAGCGATGCGCTAGGTTTCTGGCCCGATTTCGACACGCAGTCGGAGGAATACCTGACACAAGCCCTCAAAAGGGGGTATCAAACCGCCTACATCGCCACGGGGAACATCACCGAAGCAGACAAGTTCATAGACGCCGCTATCGAGATGGCGCAGATGAAAGTCGTGACGAAAATGGACCTACTCTCCGACAAAGAGCTGGATGAACTCGAGGCGTTTAGCTGGGATCAGCAGGGTCTTATTGATTATGTGGTTCTGCTGGGGAGTGAGTACTTCCTTGGTGTCCAGCCTAGTAGTTTCTCGGTCCATATCGCTATGAAGCGACATCTGAAGACTGGGGGGCTTTATACCCGGCCTTATAAGACGGGCACTGAGGGCGATGGGCTTTCGTATGTTGTGGGGAAGTTTGAGCGGTATTGGGGGGGTTGGTTGTTTATGTGGGATGGGATGTGGCCTTAATATATTGGGTGTGAGATATTGAGAGGTTTTCTATGGGGCGTTTGGCTGGCGATTGCTCTTGCTTTGGCTCAGGGTTTGTAATTGCATTGTGTTGTGTCGTTGCTGTTGCTATATTATTTATACCACTAGACACTACATCTAGAATTGAGAATGCTCTGACAGTGGTCGGAGCTAAATCATGGCATTCATAGTTCAAGTATTTCGGTTTCATTCAACTATTTGATTGAGGATCTACTCTGCTTTCTTTTGATGATCGTGAGACTACTGATGTGCGGCCATTCGCTTATTCTATCTATCATCTTTATATCATGTCGATGGTTACTTTCATTAGGATGAAATCGTAAGGCATCATCCTCTCCTACCTTGGTGTCTTTTATGCAGATATGAGAATCATGGACGAGATGTTCATGCATCTAACGGAGGGTTTGGGCGGATATTCATTTAACCAGACGTCAATCGTGTCCTGCTGTCCGTTCTCATGATAGTTTCTTACTCATTGCCTCACTCCCTACCTCACTCACCCACTCTCATATACCCAATCTCAGGTAGAAAAATCCGCAACCGAGTCTCTTCGTCGGCAATACCCCTGTCTCACAATTCTGATACGAAACGAAACGAAGCAAAACTCTTGAGTCTCACGTATGTACGCCCCTCTAATTTTGCTGATTTTACCTCATACTAAAGAATTTCATTAAGGCACGCTCGTCAAAGACTATTCTCTCCGAGTTGAGCATAAAGCAATAATAAGGTCGGAAACATCGCCAGCAATACTTTTGAAAGGGAGATTACAAGACGGATTGGAAAGTGATTGAGAGTGATCGTTCAAAATCATGTCACTCATCACCCTGTCCAGCTTGGAGCGCATCACTGCGCCTAAGCTCGCCGAGATGCTGCTCGCTTCTAGCGCCGCGGGAAAGGATGGAGTGGGCGGAGCGAGTAGTGATGGGAAGGGGAAGGGGAGCATTGCTATCGTTGATGTTCGGGATGATGGTGAGCTTCATGACTTCTTTGTTCTTTTTGCTTCATTGTGCTTCGTACCCCGTCTCCTTCTTTTTCCCAACCTCCCCTTACAAGACATTGTGTCTTTATCCTCTGTAAAACAACTATTGTCATTACAAGTCTCCCGCCCCCTTTGTTCTTTATCTTGAGATTGCCTATGCCTTCACTTTCCAGACGCAGGGTAGATATCAAAGTCCCCGGATATAACAACAATGATTGACGTTTTGATTGATTGATTGATCACTGATGGGACACTGGCGAGCACAGATCACATCGGCGGCCACATCCGCACATCCCTACACTTCCCCAGCCGCAGTCTAGACGCCACGATGCCCACACTACTACGCAAGCTCGCGGATAAAGACACCGTCGTCTTCCACTGCGCGCTGAGTCAGCAGCGAGGACCCAGCGCTGCTTTGCAGTATTTGCGCGAGAAGGAAGCTGCTGCTGCTCACAGTAGTGGTGGTGGTAGCGGTGGTAGTAAAGAGTCGGCAGAGAAGAAAAAACAGAAGGTTTATATCCTTGATCGTGGGTTTGTGGGTTGGCAGGAGGTTTATGGGCCTGATGAGCGGCTTACGGAGGCTTGGCGGAAGGAGCTTTGGGAGGAAGGGTATTAGGTATGAAGTTCTTTGTCTATGACTAGGTGGATGAGACTGGTGGTTCACGATTGAATGGGGAGTAGACTTGGCTGTTTGGCCGCGCTGGATAGACGGCGATTCAGTACATATATGTAGCATGGGTCCGCTCTCCCACATAGGTATAGTGCCGATCCTATGGACTCTGGAGCATTGTTGGTTGCCCTTTAACTTCATGATACCAACAGCACCTAGCTACCTAACACTGACCAACACTTATCGACCATCAACGCTTAGGGAAGACACTTACTCTCCCGACTCGATCAATACAAATACTAATTTCTAACAAAACATGGCGATGGTTACCCTCCTACGTGGCTTCAAGGTTCCAGTATCAGCTTTCGACGCCTTTCTGAGTGCCAACAGCATCTACCAGACATATGGGGACCCACCACTTCCCAGCCAGGATCAAGTCATCTGAGCATTACTGCGCGACAAGATAGGCGCAGAAGCCGGAGACGCTCGTGTTTTCATACCCTGTCGTGAAGCACACAATGTTGCTACCCTCGCTTATGTCGCTTTCAGTTGGCTTCATGTCTATGCACAGCGTAAGGTGAAGCTCGAGGATGACTTACCCGAGGTCCCGTCCTCGGGCTTCTTGAGGCTGAAGGATGAGATTCTCAGCTTTAGCAACGCTACGAAGACACAGAACAACCATGGTGACGACAGCATTGGAGCCATTGGCATTTACCTCGTCTTCACTGGCAATCGTAGTTGGATACCGCAAGTCCTCTATGATCGCACGAAGGTAGTACTTCGCCGTAATAACCCAAACATCTTACGCACTGCCTACTAATTCATATTGAAGCCTCCTTGTGATTGTGATGACTGTGGTGCGGTCTTTGAAAGCTGGGAAGAAAGGCAGCGTCACCGTATAGAAGTACATAACCCCTCTGAAGAGTTCAACCCACTCCCCGAGGCATGAACAAGATGCATCTCTGGATGAGAGGCAAGATCAGAATCGGTTGGATGTGTTTCTCCCTTCTCGGACGTTCAAGGTTGTTCTCGCCCTCTTCTATGTGTCCTTAAGCCTTCTGTTATGTGCCAGTCTACCTTCAGCTTCGCTAGAAAACTGACGTCGTCCTGCAGACTGCGGCGTACAGTTGAAGATTGGCCAGCTGAATATCTGCCCACGTAGGTTGATAGATTAGTAACTACTCTTGTAGTATTGTTGGGTATATCTAGGGAAAGTATCATTTACTGCAGCTGGCTATATTCAACAAAATGAAAGCTTTAGTAAATTGGCCAGCTGGGCTTATAACTTTATCAGACGCAATACTTTCGCTCTACTCTTAAACCTAGTGCATTAAGTATCTTAGCAAAATTAATACTATAAGCCAGGGATGTGAGGGAAATATGTAGTTTGTAACTTTGGGATAGCTGGTTTGGACATATGCAACCACGTCACAATACATATGTTGCACAAACAAACATTTTCTTTGTCAAAGCTAAAAGATTAGGGTTGTGAATCAGAAGAGATACTAATCGGTTAAACCTTAACTCTGTTGCTGTTTTATGGATATAACATGCCTCTTCGCTCGGTCTCTGAGACAGATAACACATTTATTGTACCCTAAGCATCATCGTTGAATCCAAACAACACCAGTGTTCCAAATGAGTACATAACAACGAGAATTACCATCATCACAACGGTGCACATATAGAGAGAGCAACGCTCTTCCAATTTTTCTTGTTTCTATTTCCATCTCCATCTCACTCTGTCTCGACAGCGTACACTCGCTCGGCAGCCTATGTTCACTCGCTCACCCCTTTCAAAAATGCCACCGCAAAAAGACCCCTCCCGCCCCCGCCACAGGCGAGTCTCGATCACGGAGCTCCCCCGTCTCAGCCGTGCGAACGCATTCGATATTGAGCTGTACTATCTGAAGCTTCATCTCAAAAACTACTGCAAGCAATACCGGAAAGCCATCTCCAGGGCGTTCAAGAAGACCCCTAGAATTGCCATGGAAGCTGCGAAGACTACAGGTAAGATTACTTTCGTTGTTGTTAAACGTCTTGCGGGGTGTATTTTTTTTTTTTTTTTTTTTTTTTTTTTTTTTTTTTTTTTTTTTTTTTTTTGGTTACCTATGGCCCCTTGTGCGCTTTTATTTATCGCTGCTGACAAACTTTTTGAAGGGTTTAGAAAGTTTGGGGCGGAGAAGGAGAGCGAGGATGAGGGTGATGGATGGGATGTGGGTGAGGTGAGGTATCTCACTGATAAGTGTCGTTTGGACGGTTACTGTATGGAGGTTTGAGTTGGAAGAATAAATTGCCACAGTTAGACAATTGGGTCGAGAGTCCGGCGTAGTGCTTTTTAAACTATGTTTCTTCTTCCAATTGGTGTGCTAATAATACCTTCCAACTTGATTATCAGTAGCATTGTTCTCATCTTAATATACCGGTAATTGCCATATTCGGAGCACTATTGAACACTATTATGTCTACACGAAAGTTTATTTTTCTTCCTTTCCCCCAGAGATATCTCCGCTATTGTTTAAAAAACCCAAGGATAAAAAGCTATCTATGTAGACAGTCAAGAATATATAACGAAGGAGTTTACAGTCCCTTGTGCGACAACAATTATTCGCATTTACCATCTGTAAGAATATTCTATGGCAGTAGATCGTTGATGCGAAAAACGACCTCCTGAACCATGTATTTGCGAAAACCTATGCGCACAAAGCTTCATCAAGCTTTATGATCATGTCCGAATTCAGGACTCGAGGTCGGGTAGGGAAACCTAAAATGGAGACGTACCGGACCCGCGTTAGTCATAACAATATAGGAAAGGTTGTAATGTGGCAAAGCACCTTAATTCCTGAAGAAGCTGCCCCAACCCATACAGCCCAATTACCCTATAATAAAGCTCCATTGTATCCCACGGTACTCCGTTTTCTCCTTTCCCTCTTCACCTCTGGCGACATACACCTTTCGACTTCCCTATACATCAACTTATTCAATTACTCGCAACTCGGCAATCGGATCTCCAAACCCTCTATCGAGGCCTTGTTGCATTAGCCCTATCGCTATCTATATCAGTCCTTACATGAGTCCGTCATCGCCTTCAAAATGGAGTCACCACGAACCAGCGGAGCGACTGATCGATCAGAAGCATGCGACGACGCCATGTGTTTATCATGCATAACCATGATTACCTTGACATTTCTCGCTGCCTTATGCGCCCCGGGATTCAGCGCGTACATCATATACGGCAAGAGTGAATTCACACAAATAACCTTCTGGGGGAGGATGTCGATAGCGGCCGCTCTGACAGGTATCTACATCTTGATCCTCGGCCCAGTCATAGCTACGATCCATTACAGGCTCACAGAACGGGCCGTGCAGGAGGAGCGCGAGGGGCAGAGAGGCTCGAGAGAAGAGCGCCTGCGTCGCTATCTGGCTATGGCGACTGGCGAAACTCCCCGTCGACACCATGAATCCAATGAGCAGAGCCCGCTCCTAGACCAGGAAGCCGAACGGGGGCTTGGTTCGGGGTTCGACGACCGGGTTCTGAACCACTCTGTATGATGTCCGGCGGATGCTTGATGCCAACTTGAATTCTGTAAGGAACAACAGAGTTCGGGTCGACGGGAGGGACATTGAGGCTGCTACGAATGAAAGGCCCGGCTCTACTGACACGGATCAGTGGCTTGGATACAACACTCCGACACCAGTCCTGCTGGCGGCCCTGAAGAGCACTGCTCTGCCAGACAAGCTTTAAGTCTCTTAACAATTTACTTTACAGGTGGACACAATTGGATGGTATCACGGTACAATGTGTTATGATTTGGGCGAAGAAAGTTCGGCTTGTATATCGCATGAGGGCATTCATGTTGTACGGAAGTGTCTCACGTTTTGAATACGAGGCTGCCCGTCTCGGTATTATCTACGAACGTAATACTTGGTGTAAGTTGTCTCGCGTGGGACTATTCAGTCCTCGCTGTGCCTGAGACAACAGGTCCGAGGTCGGCGGTGAGGAATATCAACGATATGTAAATATATATAACCTCGATTAGCCGAGGGAGGATCAGGAAGTGTTCCGAATTGTCAAGGACCTATTTACCTCCTAGTAGATTATGGTCAAATTGAGTCTCTCTTCAAGCTTCCCTTACGTCCCTTGTGATAAGTCAGAGCCGTCGGAGATCTCCGGACATTGCAATACTTCTGGATGCGGAACTTCGAATGGTCAGGACTTCGAAAACGAAAGGTTTCTGGAGACTTGGCAGGGTTGTCAAACCTTGTCTAGAAAGCGTACAGTTGATTGGGTCGTGGACCTGAATATCTCGGCTGAAAGTCGACGTCTAGCCTTTGCGCAACAATAAAAGTCTTGTCGTACTCCAAGATTTGCTTCCTGGCGCACTGTACTGTTTGAGGAAAGTTCACGCTATTAGCTGTTTAGAAATATTATTCTTTGAAGGTAAAAATATTAAATCAAGACTTATCGCTCTTTAAGCATTAACTATTTCCCAAGATTAAGCAGTTGGTATCAATACCTTGCGTTAGGCTCTAGCTTCGGATGTCTAGTAGCTGAATTATTGTAGCACAAGGAGTTTAGAACTCATGTAAGCGAAAATTTCGTTACACATGTTAACCCACTTCTGTATTAGTTAGAATAGATTTTCACTTCTCATACTACATTTTGTATTATATCTTTTGACCTCAACTCGATTCTAATTGAACCCTCAGCTCGAAGCGGAATTCTTGCTTACAAGTTTGCTCTACTGCCTTCTTTAGGGCTTTGCATCTTGGCACATGATGATTATTTTTAATTCCGCATCGTCCTGGGCTGCAATAGCAGACCCGTGGATGCTTATCCTATTAGCTCTTTCAAAAAAGAATAATTCCTGAGCTGAATACCAATGCTGTGTGCATCATTGCTGCTGAATATGGCCCCGTTTCACTAGTGAAGATGCAGCTGGGTTAGTTTAAACTAGCGAAATGTTTCACGGGAGGAAGCGTTACATTTCGACTATTTGGAGCTGAAATCATTCAATGTTTGTCAGCTCTATAGTAAATACCCACCTGTCTGCGTTCCAGCTTGACCACATCTGTGTTTTTTATCTTCTAAAGAGCCTAGATTTCGCAATGTTACGCTGAAGAACCCCTGTGTCTTCTTAACCGGAAAGGGAAGAGGATACTTCTTGGACAAACTTAGCTGCGGGGCCGGCACTATGCTAGCTCGGATGAGTGCCGTTTTCGAAACGGCACTGCAGAAGCTTACAGCGCGCTAGACTACTTTTAAGTTGACGCAAGAATTTTCCCCCCTAGCTAATAGCCCAGCCCAGCCCAGTAGGACTTAGCGACAAGTAGAACCCCCCCTCACAATGGTCTTGGTCTTCATAAGATTGAGTTTGCACCTCTCTGGCTTACATGGTTGTTTTTAAAACAGAGCATTGGAGTCGAGCTGACTACATAGAAGGTGATGATGAGGGAAAAACTATGATTTAATTGAATTTTTATGTTCAAATGCGTTGTATTGTGCCATTATTCGTATGATGCTAATTGAGTAGTGTCTAATTGTACATTCAAAATCGTCTCTACCATCAGATGTTCCTTGAAAATAAATTAATCCAACGCCAGCCGTCGTGCACGGAGGTATTCATAGTCAGGCATGGCAGCCCGAACCCATCTTTCGAGTTTGTTACCGCCTTCGTCACCAAATTCTGCCCTCCACTTTTCAGCTTCAGCATCAATGTCCAGGTTCCCAGCTATTTTCCCTTTATCCACACCTGTGCTAGCGTTAATTGTGCTGAGCATGACCTTGACTGCAGATTGCATCTGGTCTATTTTCTCTTGGCTCGTTTTCTCCCATGAGAACCGAAGTTTCTCAGGGTCTAGCCCAACAAGCCCGGCGTACTTCTTTACGATCTCGGGATGAGCGATGACGTCGTCGGCATCAAGGACGATTGGCCATTGACTGTCTTCGCCGAAATAATTGGAATAGAATTCGTATAGAGACCGAGCAAATTTCATCGTGGCCTCGACTTCGAAGGGTTCCTTGTTAGAGCGCTTCGCGCCGTACAATTCGACATCCTTCTGGGCTGTGCGATATAGCGACGGCAGCATCAATCCTGGATGACGAATGAGAAAGGTTGGGTGCCAAGTTTTGAGAAACTCGTCAGGTAGAGTAGTTCGATTGAGAGAGGATCGAGTTGCTTGATCAAATCCTCGCGCTGCTATCGGCTTGGGGTCTTCAGGGGCGGTGCCGTACATATATTCGTACTCGTAGCGTGACTCGTTCAGGAAGGATATATGTTCCTTGACGAAAATCTTCTCGCCACTCTTTTCGGCTGCTTCAAGGTAGTCTTGGAGTGCATTGAACGACTTCTTGGCACCCTCTTCTACCCTGGCGTGGTCCTCAGGCGTCCACTCTGATTGCTTATTGTACAGATCTAACCGGGCAAGCATACTTGGGAAGAAGAAGTATCCTCCATGGAAAGCAGGTCGCACTCCTTGCTCGTCTAGATTCAATATGCGAACCAACATATTAGAAGCAGTGCGAGGCATAGTGAGCAGCCAGTGACGGCGCTGTTGAGAGGGAATGTCAACAGTCATATTGTATGTGTAGACGATGCACTTGAAAGACAGTTATCTGAAAAGCGATATTTCGTTCTAGTGTGGGCTAAGGACAGAGTGTGAGCGGTATCGATGAGATTGCGGTCCCAATCTAGTAGCTAGAGAAAGTGCCCTTATATACATGCTAACTACCGGAATCGACTTCCATCTACTGTTACTCGTCCGTGCTCGCGGCCGAAGCTAGGTATGCGATATTGTGGATAGAACCATGATGGGCGGGCATATACCGATACCCGTTGCGGTTGCCGGTTGTCGGTTTGATCGTTGGCCCATTGTAATATCAGTAAATGGTAGCTGAGAGTGCGACCAGCTGAATAATACTCCCGACTATTCCCCAAAAAGGTTGTTTAAAGGGGTGCATAATCAGATATTACCAGCATTAACGCTATTCATCTTATCAGATGAATCGTATCATTGATCGCGACCGACATTTGGAGGCTGCGTCGCTTCTCCAACTGCTTCAGACGACTCGCCGTATTTTACACCTAAATTTCTGACCTTGTTGTTAATGTTCGAAAATGGTGTATTACCACGCGGCTTTAACTTGTGCTCTTCGCGAGTAGCGTGGAGCTTAAATCGGTTATCGAGCGGTGGTTAGCGAGCGCCTAGGTGAGATCATGTTTCTCGGGGTTTAGGGGCCACCGATCAACCCGATGTTACAATTGCTAAACTAGATGTTGCCATCGGTGGCCCACCACGCCCACCAATGGCATCACCTCGATCGTTGAAACCAGGCCACTTTTCTCGATACGGCATCAGGTCATAAACTCGGATCGGACATTGATAGTAACTTTCACCGAGCTTAGTGTTGCTGCAACCGACTTTACGGACACTTTTACAATCGGAAAGGGCCGGCCTAGTGAATCGGAATAGCTCAACAGTCCGACTCCGCATCTACATCTGCCAAGCTCAAGTGCCGTGACAAATATATTTGGCGGCAAGCCAAGTTCACCCTAGAATACTGGAGAACTGGCTCTGCATTCACACTTTAAATTACCGCGTCATTGAAGTTGCCATGTTACGGTAAAGAATCCCGCTTCAGGCAACAATCTATTATTGTCTTGTCAACTACCATTAACCGATCACTTCCCGACTGCCGATACTGCCTTTCACATCTGTGCCTCCAACGACTTTCTAGGCTTATTTTGACGTTTGCTATGCACAACTGTAAGCAGAATTTGCGAAGTCTCTATATAGGTTTTCCTCAGAAGGAAAGATTGTGCTACTTGCACCGCAGCAACACCAAGTTGCGGCAGTCGGATATCGGAGCGGTTGACTATCTACGGCATCATGACCCGGACACTCCACATATAAATGGGCCGAAATATGCTTATTAATATAATAACAGTTTACATATATCATAAAGAGCAGACCCTGGTCGTGTATCAAGATGTGTAGCGAGTAAAACAGTAGCATAAATATTATATTTCATGATAAGCGCAGCGATTATGATTTCCTCTTTCGCGACTCTCCCGCTAATTTGTCAGCCCTCTAAATAAAGGGCGCGAAATTCATAGTGAAGTATACACAGATCTCAGGAGGAGTATTAAAAGCCTGGGATTTACCTCTTTTAAAAACATCATGTTACTATGCGACTTGTGAGTCCTATATGAGTTACTCGCAGGATGACGTCACTATTTGTGGTTATAAGACCAGCGCGATGGGGACACCGGCACGAGTGAATCATTTATTGATGCATGCAAGCCACTTGGTATATACACATGGCAAGGCGGTTGGAGAAAAACCATGGACTCCCCCCACCCTAGCCTACACCATCTACAACACCGGGGGGAGTCCATGGTTTTTCTCCAACCGCCTCGACATGGTTAGTTAGTTGGAGGGATTGGCTGGGAACTTTGCTCGAATGAACGAAGTTCAATCTACTTTGTGACCTAAAAATCAACGAACAAGCATTGTTTCGGGGTCCAGACTCAAATCCAAGCGCAGTCTCTTACAGATTTTGAGCATCATGGTCGGCTAAAACACTCAAAATATTCACCACATATGTCCCAAGAATGCCCATGTTGACTCATGGGCCTGGAATGACAGCCCCAAGTACGTTAAAGACTGCGCTGATGGTTGTCGTAAGGTAATATTGTTAGTGAATATACCCATTGGGATTTGCTATGGCTCATTCAGATTCATGCTATCGCAAGGTATCATCGCGTACGTGGTGCTTCAAATGAACCTGCAAGTGTGTACAAGACATTTATTTCTTATAACTTCTATGTCATCAAGGATAAGCATTGAGTGTCTTCAATGGGATATTTGAGAGGCGTGTCTGTCATTGCGTTTTTGCACTCTTTTGGGGTGGAAATAAAGGGGGTGGCTAGGGAAGGCAGCACAGCCACTTAGTGGCTGACTAAGCGTAGCCAAATATAGGGGGAAACGATAGACGCTATGTAGGTTTATTAACGGCTAACCAATCTCGAATTCAAACTCTTTCTTTATTCTTTGGAACTCGTACTCCCCAGGAGGTAATAGGATTAAGGATAAAAGTAATGCCTCCATCGATACGGGCTAAAACAAACGCGTAAAATATGCAACCTAATTTACGAGTCTAATGTCGCCTTATTCTAAAGTCATAAAATCTGCACTGTGATAAACAGATTGCTAGCCGCAGCTCATTACACCATCCTCAGGCAAGATTTGGCTCTGCACTTTAAACTTGAGGTATGCGTTCTTGTTGCAATGCTTCTGAGCGACATTGGCTACCAATATCGAGAAATATAAAGTAACACCAAAATATCTACTACGTAATGTTAATTACTACCTAATCCTGTAAAAGGAGAGGAAGTCTATCTCAGTAAAACAAAATAAAGCCATGTTTAAGCCCCATGTCATGCGTTGCATTTTGTCGTTTGTAGGCTCCTCGTGATTCATTCGCTTCTAAAAGCTTAGGATAGATTTCTTGAATAACTGTTCATACAGACTGTGATGATTTATTATGAGCAAAGGTATTTCAGCAAAATACAACAAAACATCGCAATAATTTGCATAGGGTTGAGATTGAACTCGACGACTTGCACCAGTAGATACCGCCGCGTGAATCTATTGGCCCAACTGCCAGTTCCTGTTCCCAAACTGGCCACCCGAAGAGTCTGGCCTTTGTTGAATTGCTTGAATAGTTGGGAGAGGAAACTGGGCTTAGTAGAAGCGATCTATGCTACACAAGCAGCGAAAGTACGTGTTAAGAATCAACGCGTGCTCTTTCTCCAGCGAAATCTGTGGGGGAAGGAGATGGACAGGAGCGGACACGTCTGCAAAATAGATCCGGTATGTAGGCATAATGCATCTAAGATATGTCTGACACTGCTGTGCTTCAATAATACTACACTACTTAGCAGCTACACATGAGAGTATCCCTTCACATAACTATTATGTATTCTTTACAAGGGGTTTTTTCTGTTCGTATTAAAAAAGAGAATAGAAAGGAGAGATTACCAATGCTCCAGGGCTAAAAGGCCCTATATCTCAAAGGAATGAAGACATTCCTCAGAGTTGTAGCAGGATTGCGTTTCGTTATCACACGCTTGGCCACTGGTGGCGAGCTGTGTTGGATTTGGTGGTTTCTATGGGCGACCTAAAAGGAGCCTGTGAGGCCTAAGTGACAAGATCACCACATTACCTAAGCAGAGTGGCGTACAGGGTGTGGCTAGGTCAGTGTGGCGTACATACCCACACCTAGAAAAGCTGTAACTAGAAAAAATGCCTTAAGATAAAACAAAAAGCCAGAAATAATACAGCGACAAAATTACACTACTATTAAAAATTTAACAATTAAAAGTTTTATTATTTTTTATATTTTATTTAAAGCAATTTAAAAACACTAAAGTGATAAAATCGCTATAATATTAAATTAAACTGCTATTATTTTTAAATTTTTAAACGATTTTTTTTTGTAAAAAAAAAATTTTGCCGCTGCGGCTTAAAGCTAAAACTTATAAAAATATATTGTTTTTAAAAATTAAGCTTTTTAGCTTACAAAGCTAAAAATACTAACTTTTAAAAATTATTTTTTAGCAAATTTAAATATTAAGTTTAACGAAATTATGGTTACCGATTTTATTATATTAGTTTAAGCGCTTTTTTAAGCTGCTAAACAAAAATTTAATGCTTTTTTAAAGCATTATAATTTTTACCAAACTAAAATTGCCAAGCTTTTTAAATAAATGCAAAAAATTATATATTTAAATTATAAGCTTATTTATATGCGCGCTATTTAAACTATTAATTAATAGTATAATAACTTTAAAAAATTTAGTACTATAGTTTAAAAAATGCTTAAGTTTAAATATAAACATAAATATAAATAATTTATAACAAATATTGCTAAAAAGCTTATTAAAAACTTTATTAAATAGTTAAACAAATAGCTTTATAAAATTTTTAAAGTTTATTTAAAAAATATTAAAAACAAAAAAAAATAAACGCGTTTAAGCTTATTATTAATTTAAATAAAGCTTTTTAGTATATATACTTAGCGTAAGTTATTTTATATTAAAATATTAAAAATTAAGCTATTATAAATAACATTTTAAATTATTATACAATTGCTATTAAATTTTATTAAAAATTTATTATATTAAATATATTATAATTTATTAAAAAAATTATTAAAAAATTTTTTTTTTATATAGCAAAATTTACGGATAAACAAGCAAAAATAAGCGAGTTTAGCAGCAATATAAACAAAAAGCACTTATATTAAATTTATTAAAAAAAACAAGCTTACAATAAACAAATAAATTTTTTTTAACAAAATTGTTGGCAAAAAAAAAGCTTTCGAAATATTTTTAATAAGCGCTTTTGCGCAAACATTAAAACAAAAGCTAAATAAGCTAATTTAAATATATTTAATTGTATAATGTGTAATAAATATTATTTAGTTGCGCTTTGCTGGTATACTTTTTTAAAGCTTTGTTTTAAAATTTAGCAAATAAATATACAAGTAAAAAAAAAAGCAAAAATAAAAATAGCTAGCAAAAAAAGCGTTTAACGGGCGGTAAAAAAGCGCAACATTAAAACTAAAAAAAAAAAGTTAAATTTAAAATTTTCGCTAAATACCAACAAAAAAATTAACTAATAAAACTTTTTATAGCGCATATAATAAGTTTTTTTTATATATTAAAAAAAATCGCTAAATTTTATATGTTAAAAAATTGCGCTATAGTAAATTTTAGGTTAAATATTTATATATTTAATTAAAAACAATAATTTTTAAATATAAAAAATATTAATTTAAAAAATATAGTATTCGCTAAAAATAGTGTGCTTTTTATATAAAGCTGGAAAAAAATCAATATTAAAATAACAAGCTTTAAAAGCTTTATTATATACCGGTTATATAATATAGCATATTGTTTAAATATAGCTATAAATTTAATATTTTTACAAATTTTAAATTAACTAAAAATTTATTAAAATAATAAGCTAAAATTCGATTAATTAAAACACTAATAAAAAAAGCTTTTATATTTATTAACCCGTATGCATAAGCAATACGTTATAAAATATTTACCTGCAAAAATTACCAAACGAGTTTTTTATATACAGCGAAATTTTTTAAACTTATATACTAAAAAATTAAAATTTAAAGCAAGCTTAAACATATAAAGCTAAAACTTTTTAAACAGTTATTTTTTTATACCAAAAAAATAACGATTATTTTTTGCTTTAACGATAAAATTTAAACAGCTAAATATATAGCGTATAGCAAATTAAAAGTTTGCTGCTATATAGTATAAAACGTTTGCTTAAAAATTATTAAAGCCGGAAATCGATTAATAGTTAATTTTTACAAATTTAACAATTTTTTTAACAGTAATAAAAAGCTTTAAAAAATTATATTTATTATAAACCGATATTTTAAATATATTTAAAATTATTATGCCGATAATAAATGCGCTAATATTATTTAAAAAGCTTTTAAAAATTATATTAAATATATCGACTTTTATTTTAAAATTAAAATAAAAATAATAAAATGCAATAATAAAATATCGAGCACTAAACAAAATATTTTAAAGCTTATTAATTATTTTTATTATATTTATAGCATTAAAATAAAGCTTTTTTTTTTTTGCATATATAAAATTTTAACGGTAGCGCTAAAAAAATAAAAGTTATTATTAAATATTAAGCAAGCTTAATAAAAAATAACTGCAAACTTTCGATTTTTTATAGCTAAAAATAATATAAATAGCAATATATTTATATAACTATATGCTAAAAAAAATAAATAAGTAGTAAGTCTTTTACGAAAAATTTTATTTATATTTTAATAATTTATAAAGTATAATTAATTATAAATAAAAGCTATTTATAGCACATTTGCAAATATATAGCTATATAGCGTTTGTTATAATTATTAAAGCTAAATTATAAAAAAAAAACGCTAAAAGCTTAACTTAAAAGCTTAAATAAAATATTTAATAAGCTATTAATTTATTAATACGTATTAAATTTAGCTACTTTAAAAAAATCGAGTTATTATTATTAAAAATGTTATTTTTAACGAAAATAAATTTTTTAGTAGCAATAAAAATAAATTTTAAAACAATTTTTTTAAAATAAGCCGAAAAAAATATAAAACGCTGCTAAACAAAATAAATTATTAAATAGCTGCTAAAATAAATAAAAAAATAACTTAAAAATAAAAAAATAACAAGCTTTTTAATATAATATTTAAAAGCGCGGCTAAAAATATCGACAAAACTAAAAACGAAAAAAATTTAAGCAACAACAAGTTTATAAACCAAAACCGAAAAAAATTTAATAAAAGCAATTATTTAACAATAAATTTAACGTTTAAGCTACGATTGCTAACGCTACTAAAGTTTTTAAAAGCAATATTGCTAAATTTAATTATAGCTAGCTTAAAATTGTTAAGTTTAAGCTTAAAAAGCGATTTTTTTATATTTATAGCACTAAATTACCTTAATTTAGCGCTTATAAATTTTTTTTTAAATAAATAACTTGCTTTAACGCAGCAAAATTACATAAAAATATGCTAATTAACAAAAAAAATATTTTAAAAGTTAAACGTAATAAATTGTTAAAAATTTTTAAAAAATTTTACAATAATTAATTATAGCTATTAAATTTTATTAAAAGCTTTGCTGCTAAAAAAAAAAAGCTTTTAATAAAGTTTATTATATATTTTGCAATTAATTATAGCTATTAAATTTTAATAACGGTAAAACAGCAAATTATTATAACAAAACATAGCTATTAAATTTTAAATACTTTATTAATAAAAAAAAAAAGCTTTTAAGCTAGCTAACAAGCATTTAAAAGCTCGAAAAAATAATTATTACAGCAAAACATAGCTATTAAATTTTAAACACTTTGTTAATAAAAAAAAAAAAGCTTTTAAGCTAGCTAACAAATATTTAAAAGTTTAAAAAAATAATAAATATATATGTTAAAAAAAAAAAGCTTTTAAATATATTAATAAATATTTAAAAGCTTATTTACTTAAATTTTTTTTAAAAAAAAATATATATATAAGCAAAACTTATTATTGCTGCTAAAATAGCACCGCAAGCTTAAAATTTATTTATTAAAAAATTATTTTTAAAAAGTTAAGCGTACTTATTTACAAAGCTATAAAAAAATAAAAACTTAAAAAAAATTATTTAAAAGCTTGTTACAAAAAAAACTTATTTTAAATTATATGTAAATTTATATATATAAATTTGATAAGCATAAGTACTATAATAAAAATAAAGCCCGGCTAATAGTACAAAAGAATTAACAGCTTAATAACGGCAAAAAAAATACTTATGCTAGCACTTTAGCGAGTAAATTTTTTAAAACGTTAATAGCTATAGCAGTTAAGTTTAATTTTAAATTAAAATAATATAACGCTATAAATGCTTTTATTAACGCTAAATTAAACAAAAAAATTTATATGCAAATGCTACCTGGTTATTAAAAATTAAACATTATTTTTAAGCTATAAAAGTTGCTTTTATTGTAGCAAAAAAAACTTTTTAAATTATTACAAAAAATAGGTTTTTTACCGATATTTTATAAACTTTGCTGTTATTTTTGTTAAAAAGTGTTATTATTTATATACATTAATAATATTATATTAGTTTATAATAAAAAAAGCTAAAAAATAGCCGATAAAATAATTGTTAGCTTGAAACAATAATATAATTTAACCGGTAAAAATAATTTATAATAGTTTTTAAAAATAAAATTAATTTAAAATCGAGCTAAACGGCTGTTATAGTTTTTTTAAGCTTTATATATTAAAAAAATTGCTAAAATGCAAAATATCACTTTTATTATTTATGTAAACACGCTAATGCGAGCGGGAGAGCTTTTTCCGTATAAAAAAAAAGCGTTACTAAAAAGCATATACCGGTACTAATAAAAAACCGGCTTTATTTTATATGCTGTAATAATTATATGTTTAAATATAACGTTTAAAGCTTTAAAATTAACTTAATTTAACTATAACTTTTTTTAAGCATTATAAAGCAGCTAACAAGCTTTTTATTTATTTATTATTTATTTAAAAATATGCACTGCAATTTAAAAATAAAAATAATTTTATAATAGCTAGCGATATTTTTTTTGCAAATAATATACTAAATAAAAAAAGTTTTTAAGCTTATGTTATAAAGCTTTTTAAAAAAATTGTTAAATAGCAATTAAACAAATAAAATATAATTATTATTTTTATTATTAAAGCTAAACTTTTTGCTTTAGCATAAGCAGCTAAAAAAGCTATATATATAAACCGATTTATTAACAAGCTAAAAATTATGTTAAAAAATTAGCATATTTAAATATTATGCAATAATTAGCAAATTATAAGCTTAATTATTAAAAAAATAGTTTTGCTATATATTAAACTATATTACGTTAATATTTATAATTATTAGCTACGCTAAAAAGTTAAAAATAAAATTATTTTAATAAAATATATATTTATTAACGATATAATTGCTAACGGGTTAACGAAAATTTTACTAGCGCAAAAGTAAAATATATTTTTTAACCAGCTTAAGTTAATTAAGCTGCTAAAAAATAATAAAACAGTTTTAAACTTATTTTTATTTTTTAATAAGCTTAAAAGCAAATTAATTAGCAAAAAGTTTTTTAAATAAATATTTAAAATATAAAAGTTAAAAAATAAGTTATAAGTTATAAATTATAAATTTAATATAAAAATTATAAAAAGCAAAAAATAAAAAACTTTTTAATTGCTTAAAAGCTATTTAAACTAAAAAAAACTTTTAAATTAATTATTTTAAAAAGCTATTAATTAATTATTTTAAAAAGCTATAAGCTTGTTATTTAAGTAGCTAAAGCTTACTTTTTTTTTTTTTTTTTTTTTTGGCTAAATTTAAAAACATGCAAACTATAGTTCGCAATGCTTAAATGCGCGCCTAAAACGCATTAGCAATAAAAGCGTCGCATAAAACGTAAGCAGTACGGCAAATATCAGCAAGCTTATTATTTGTTAGCTAGCTAATATATAACGCAATTATAATAAATAAATATATTTATAAAAGCTTATAAAAGTGCTTTAAAATATATCGCTAACAATAGTTTTTATTTTTTATAGTTTTAAAATATTTGCTGGTAAAGCGGCTTTAAAAAGCGTTATGCATGCAGCGTAAGCAAAGCGTTTTTTTTTAAATTTTTAAAAAAGCCGGTCGGCTGCGGCAGCAAAAACAAACACGCAAGCTATTTGCTAAAGCAAAAGCTAAAAATAAAGCAGCAGCAAAAACAGCAGCAAAAGCGGCAGCGCGCAGCAAAAATACCGGCAGCAATATAAACAACACAGTAATTATTTGCCTAAAAATAATAATAAAAATATTAAACAAATTTAACAAAAAATTATTTAGCAAAAATATAGTACTAGTAATAACAGCGTTAAAACGCGTTTTATATAAAAATATAACAAAAGTAGCAAAAGCACAAGCAGTTAAAACGTAAACAAACAAAAAGCGGCTAAAAAGCTTTATTACAATCAAGCGTAAACATAAATGCGGCAGCAAACAAGCTAAAATATTTTTATTGCTAAAAAACAAGTCAAACAAGCTAGCAAATATATTAATATTATGCTATAAATTTCCGTAAGCAATATTTACAAAAAAAGCGCGCGCGATATAATAGCGGCAACAACGTATATAATTTAAATATATTATTTTAAATTAGCAATTTTTGCAACTAAGCATAAAAAACTTTAAACTGCAAAGTTATTATACCAAAAATAATTGTTTATATAATTTTAATTATTAATATATTAGCATTAATTTTTTTTTGCGTATTTTGCAAAAGCGTATATATTAAAGCAAAATTTTAAATATTTATAAAAACGATATTATTAAAACTAAAAAGCAGCAAACAAACAAGCTTTTTATATATATTTATATAAATTTATATTTGCTGCTGCAAAGCATATTTATTAAGTTATATAGCAACAAGCTATAAATATTATTTATGCGTTTTATATATATATGCATACAAATCGCCATTGTTTTTAGCGCATTATAATAATATTTACGCGCTATTTATATATGCGCGTGCAAAACGCCTTAAAAATATTTACGCTATATTTAAGTTAACTTATTAAAATAATTTTACTTAAAAAAATATATTAAATTTAGTAGTTTTTATAAGCGACCTAAAAAAAACTTATAAAGCTTAAGTAACAAAATTACCATATTACCTAAGCAAAGTGGCATACAAAGTGTGGCTAAATCAGTGTGGCATATATACCCACACCTAAAAAAACTGTAACTAAAAAAAATGCCTCAAAATAAAACAGAAAGCCAGAAACAATATAGCGACAAGATCACACTACTACTAAAAATTTAACAAGCTGCTATCACACTTAAGTAAATTTAAAAGCGGGACAACGTAGTCCCATACGCTCCGCTATAAAAAAAAAACATTTTACACATATATTATAGGTTAAAATTTAAACCAATAAAGCTTTATATTTTATTTGCAGTTAATTTTATATGCGCGCAAATAAGCTTTGCTTTATTTAAACGCAAAAATTATAAACCCGGTTTGCTATAAATTATTTATATAAACTATTAATAATTTTTAGTTAAAAAATTAAAAGTTTTTTTTTTATTTAATATATTATTTATAAGCTTTTTTATTTTATATTTAATTATTTTTTTAATATTTTAATTAAATGTAATAATTTAATTAAATTTTAATAAATTTATAGCTAAAAATATTAAGCTTTGCAATTAATAAAACTAGCTTTTTTAAATTAATTGCTTTAAATTTTATATAAACTTAAAAAATATATAGCAATTAATTAATTTTAAGAAAAAATTTTTTAATATATTTATTTATAAAAATTATAAAAATTTTAATTAAAAAAAATGCTATATATATACTTTAAATAGCTAATTATTTAAGCGTTTTTATATAAAAAATTATAAAAACTTAAATTATTATAAAATTAAACAATTTAATTTGCGTATTTATTATTAAATTATTTGCAAAAACTATTAAATTAAACTGCTATATAGCTATTTTTAATTAAATTAATAAAATAATTAATTTAAAAATTATATTAACAGCAATAATTAAATTTATAATAGCAAAAATAATTAATTTATAAATTTTAATATAAACTATTTAAAATTATATTTTATTTATTTAATTAATTATAAAAAATATAATTTAGCAAAAATATTAAAAAATATTTTAACAAATTTATTTTAAAAAAATTAAGCTAAAAATATAATATAAAAATTAATATACAGCTTATTTTTAAGCAAAAACTTTTAAGCTTTTAAACATTAATAAAATATTTGCAACAAAAATTTTTTAAGCGCTATTTATATATAAATAGCGCTAAACTAAATATATTAGCAATTTACTTAATTAATTTTAAATAAACAGCTAAAAAATTTTTTAATAATATTAAAATAATATAGCTAAATATTTTATATTTTTTTTAACAAAAAATTTATGCAAAACAAATAAAAAAGTGCTAAAGTTTTTGCTATATATAATAGTAAAGTAAAAAATTATTTAATATTATTACCGTTTAAATGTAACAAAAAAAATAGCTAAAATAAATTAAATTAAAAAAATTTTTGCTATTTTTATTTAGTTAATTTTAAATAAAAATATTGCTAAATTTTTAAAAAATATATATATTTATAAAAAGCAATAATTAAATTTATTAATTATAAAATTAAATTAATATTTTATAAATAAATTTAAAATATTAAAATTTGCTATAAATTTAAAAACTAGCAAAATTTATATAATAAAATCGCTAAAAAAAAATAAAACATTTTTTTTTTAAATTTAGCTTTAAAACAAAAAAATTAAACAATAAATAATTATATAAAAAAATTATTATTATTATAATTAATTTATTTTTAATTAAAAATTTTTTAATTAATTTAATAATATATATAACGCTTAATATATTATTTTATTTATTTTATTAATTTATAATTTTTAATAATTATACTATTTTATATTTAATTAATAATTTAGTTTTATTTAAACTAAGCTTATATATTTTTTTAAAAAATAAAAAATATATAAATGCCGGTATTATAAACTTTGCAATTATAAAAAAAAAATATTAAAATAATTAAAAATATTTTAACTAGCGCTTAAAATAAAAATATAAATTATTTTATTTTACAAAACATAATATATATAAAAAAATTCTATATAAATATTGTTTTAAAAATTTGCTTAAAAAATATTAAAATTTAATATTATAATTTTAACTGCTTTTTATGCTATAAAAATTTAAAATTAAACATTTTGTTAAAATATTTTATTAAAAAAATAAATTTAATTTTTATTAAATATAAGCTTATTATTAATTATTTAAGCAAAAATTTAATAAATAATATTAATAAAAACTAAAAAATTTTATTAAATTTAGCAAAAATAATTGCAGCAATATATAAAATTCGTTTCAAATGCTTTTTAATAAAGCTATTAAAAAAAATAAAATATAAAAAAACTTTAGCACAAAAAAACAAAACATTTAAAACTAAAAGCTATAAAAATTTTAATTTATAATATTAAAAATATTAAAATAAAAAAAACTAAAACTGTTAAATGCAAAATATATGCTAAAATATACTTAAAAAAATATATTTTGCGCTACATTTCAAAAAAAAGCTTATTAAAACCATTTTAAAAAATTTACTAAAATTTTTTTAATTATTTTAAAAATTATAATAAATTTAAATAAATATTTGCAATTAAAAATAAATATAATAAAATAATTTATTATTATAATTTAATTTAATATATTAAGCTATAAATATTTAAAACATTTTAACGCTTTAAGCGCTAAATAATATAGCAATACAAATTTTTAATATATAAAATATGCAGCAATAATAAAAAAATAATAATTTTAAAGCTTAAAAACACCGCTTTTATATTTTAAACATATGCTAAAAGCATAAAAATAAAACTTTTATTTTTATATATAAAAAAGCCAGTCGGTAAAAAAAAAAAGCAAATTAAAAAATAATAATAAAAGCTTAAAAAATATTAATAAAAATTAATTTATTAAATATATTTTAATTAAAAATTGTTTTAGCAGCTGCTAAATTATATAATATAAACTTAAGCTATATTTATATTTTTTATATTTTTTTTAAAATATTTTTAATATAATTTATATAATATTTTAAATAATATTTATTTGCTATAATTAGCAAAATAACCGCTAATTTGCGCTTTAATTTTAAAAGTATATATGCTTATAAATATAAAGCGTATTTAATTAAGCAAAATATATTTGCAAGCTAAAAAAAGCAAATTTATAAAATAAAGCCGCGTGCTTATATAAATTATTTAATTAAATATAAAATATTTTATTTATATTGCATATAAGTTTTTAAATTAAATTAAATAATTACCACTTAAAATATACGGTTTAATAAAAGCTTTTTTTACAATAAAGCATTTAAAAAAGCGCTTAAAAAATTATAATTAATTTATTTAACGAAATAATTATTATTAAAAAGTTTTTAAAACAGTTTTAAAATAATATAAAAATAAAAATAAAAATATTTTTTTATAAATAAAGCTAGCTATTAATTAAATTAATAAATTTAAAAATATTTTTAAATTTATTAACAAATTAATTAAAAGCTAACTAAAAAATTTTAAATTAAAAATAAAAGCAGCTATAAATTTTTAAAAAAATAGCTTAAAAAATTATAGTAATTAATTATGCAAACTTATAATTTTAAAAAAAAATGCTAAAGCTGGTTTAGCAACTAGCAAAAACGTTTAAAAAATAATTTAAAGCAATAAAACATTTAAGCAAAAAGTTAAAATTAATTAAATAATAAAATAAATTATTTTCATTTTTTTAAAAAATATATTTAACTAATTTTAAAAAAATAATTAAAAAATTATTAAATAAAAATTTAACTAAAAATGTTATAATAATAAGCAAGCAATAAAATTAGCTAAATAAAAAATAAACAATTTTAAATTATTTAAATATAAATAAAATAATTTAAACGAAATAGCAAAATTAACAGCAATATATTTAAAAAACCTATAAAAATTATTTATAAATAACAAAAGCTAGCTAAAAAATCTAAAAAAAACTTTTAAAAATTTAAGCTAATTAAAATAGCAAGCACGCTAAAACGTTTGCTATATTTATAACATTTATATATAAAAAATAAAAAATTAACACTTTATATAATTACAGCTAATTATTTTTTTTAAATATTTATTTGCTAAATTAGCAAAAAATAATTTATAAAAGCAATTAAAAGCATAAAACGCTTTATATTATATTTATAGCCGCTATAAATTAATATAAACAAAAAAAGCTTAGTATAATTTTATTACTAAGCAAAATTTATAAAAATAATTTACTAAAATTATTTTTTAAAAGTTAAAAAAAGCTAAAAAAATATTTTTTAAAAAAATTGTTTAAAAAAAACGCTTGCTAAAAAATTGCAAATTTAATTAAATATAAAGCATTACAAATTATTTTGCTTACAAAACAAAATATAAATTGCTTTTATTAAAATAAATATTTATTTATAAATTTAATAAAAAAAACTATTTATAAATTTATAAAATATAAATAATAGTTTAAAATAATTTTTAGTTTAAAAATATGCTTTAGTTAATTTATGCTACTATATTTGCAGCCAAAATTTTTTGCTTAATAATAGTTTTAACAGTTTAAAAAAACTAAAAAATTTAGCAATATAACATAGTAAGCGCATTTTTTAACGCAAAAAAAAATAATAAAAAGCTAATAGCATATAAATTATTTAAAAAAATTTTATATAATTTTTAAAACTTATTTTTTTTATAATATAAAAAGTTTATATTTATATTAAAAAAGCTTAAAATAATTTTTTTATTTAAAAAGCTATATTTTTTTTATATAGCTAATTATAATATATATATAATATTTTATATAAATAATTTTTTAGTTTTTTTTAATAAAAAATATATAAAAATAGCTAAAAAAATTACACAAAAAATTAAATTATATTATAATTTTAAAAAACAAAAAAAAAATTAAATAATTTTTAAAAATTAAAATGCTTAAAAATAAACGAGCTTGCATAATAATATTGTTTTATAATTAATATATTAAAAAAATTGCGCGCAAATATAACCTAGCTAATAATAGCTAAATATTAATTATGCTATTTTTTTATAAAAAGCTTTTTGTTTATATTAAACAAATTATTAAAGCTTAAATAAAAGCGTTTTAAAAACGCATAAAATTTATTTTTTATATTACGATTATATTAAAGCTTAATATAATATTTATAGCAGCTTTATTATTAAAATTTTTAATAAATTTTAGTTTAAAATATATAAAAATAATAAATTAAATTATATGCTATTTATACTATATTAAATATTTAAAAATTATTTATAGCTATATTAATTAAAGTATATAAATATTTATTATTATAAATAACGCTTTATTTATAAATAATAAAATAATTAAACGTTTATTATATAAGTTTATTATATTTTTGTTTAAAAATATAATTAATTAAAAAATTACGCGCTAAAATATAATATTTATTTTTATTATTAAAACAAAAATTAATGCATTTAATATAACAAAAATAAAAACTATAGTTTTATACAAATTATTTAAAAATGTTTAATTAAAGCTAAATTAAAAATAAAAAATTTATTTAAATAATATTTAAACAATTTATTTAATAATTAAAAAAAACAAAAAAATTAGCATTTATTTACGCTATATAAATATATAAAACATATAAATAAAATAAAAATATTATAAAAAAAAATTTAAAGTAAAATATTTAATAATGCATAAAATGCTAGCTAATAAACTTATTAAAAATTTATAAAAAATATAATTTAAACATTTTAAAGCGCTTTTAAATTTATAAAATATATATTATATAATAATAAATAAAGCATATAATTAAATTAAGCAATTTATTTAAATTAAAAAATTTACCAAAAAAAAATATAATTTTAAATATACCGGCTTTTTTTTAAACTAATATTTTATAATTTTAATAATTACAAAATAAATTTTTTAAAAAACGCAAAATATATTTAATTAAGCTTAAAAAAAACAGCAAATAGCTAAGCGCATATATATATAATAATAGCAAAATTAATAATAATAACAGCAGCAGCAGCAATAATAAAAATAAAAGCAAATATAGCAGCAATAATAAAAATAAAAACTAAAATTTTAAATTTTTTCGAAAAAACTAATAAAAATATATATATTATAAAATAAAAATAGCAAATTTTTTAAAAAATTTATTAATTGCTAAATAAACTATTTAAATAAAATTAAAATAATTTATATATAAAGCTAAATAATTTATTAATTGTTTAAAAAGCAGCTAAAAATTAAATATTTATTAAAATAATTTATTATAGCTTAAAATATAAAATTATATTAATATATATTAAAAAAAGTTAAAATTTAGCAAAAAATATTTATAGCAAAATATAAATATGCTTAAAAACATATTTATAGCACCGCGTGCTAATAGCAGCATTTTAGCAAATAAAATTTTAACCGCTTAATAGCGCAACACGCACGCATAAAAAATATAGTACGGCACGCACAGCACCGGCGGCAGAGCGAGCGCGCGCAAAAATACGCAGCTATAGCAGCAACAATTGCAGCTATTATTGCTGCTAATTAAAAATGCTTAAAAAAACAGCAAACAAGCTATTAACAAAATTAGCGCCAGCAATAAAAACAACAAACGCAGCAAATATAGCAAACATAAAAATAACTATAGCAGCAATAATAATAGCAATATTAATAATAGCATTAATAATAGCTAAAATATTAATAATATTATTATTAAATTAATTAATATTTAATTTAATTTATATTTATATAATTATTTTTGAAATTAATAAATTTATTAATTTATAAATTAAATATAATAATAATAAAAATAGCAATAATAATAATAATAATAATAATATATAATAATTTAATTATTTATTAATATAAAAATAAAATAACTTTTTTTTATTTATATATAATATATAATTAAATAAAAAACTAAAAATTATTTATAAAAAAAAAACTAAATTTAATATTTATTAAAAATTTAAAAATTAGCTAAAAATTATTTTAAAGTTTATTATATTACGCTTTAAATTATTTATAAAAATTATATAAGCAGCAAAAAAAAAAAAAAAAGCATTTTAAATTATTAATTATATATATAAATAATATTTTAAATTTATTAAAAACAAAAAGCGCAGCTTTTTATTATTTAGCTATATATTATTAAACATTTATAAATAGCATTGCTATAAATATTAACTTTTATAACAATATATATTTAAATATATATTATTTATTATAAATAAAAAACATATAAATATATATATATATACATATTAATATATTTATTAAAACAATATTTAAAAAAGCGCAAGCGTATTAATGTTAGATTTGGTGCTCTCTATGGGCGACCTAAAAGGAGCCTGTGAGGCCTAAGTAACAAAATCACCACATTACCTAAGCAAAGTGGCATACAGGGTGTGGCTAGGTCAATGTGGCGTATATATCCACACCTAAAAAAGCTGTAACTAAAAAAAATGCCTTAAAATAAAACAGAAAGCCAGAGATAATACAGCAACAAAATCACCTTACTATTAAAAATCTGATAATTAAAAGTTTTATTATTTTTTATATTTTATTTAAAGCGATCTAGAAATATTAAAGTAATAAAATCGCTATAATATTAAACTAAACTGCTATTATTTTTAAATTTCCAAACGATTTTTTTTTGTAAAAAAAAGATTTTGCTGCTGCGGCCCGGAGCTGAGACCTATAAAAATATATAGCTTTTAAAAATTAAGCTTTATAGCTTACGAAGCCGAAAGCGCCAACCCTTAAAAATTATTTCCTAGCAAATTTAAACATTAAGTTTAACGAAGCTACGGTTACCAATTTTACCGTACCAGCCCAGGCGCTTTTTCAAGCCGCTAAACAAAAGTTTGATGCTTTTTTAAAGCATTATAATTTTTACCGAACTAAAATTGCTGAGCTTTTTAAATAAATGCGAAAAATTATATATTTAAATTATAAGCTTATTTATATATGCGCTATTTAAACTATCGATTAATAATATAATAACTTTAAAAAACTTAGTGCTATAGCTTAAAAAGTGCTTAAGTTTAAATATAAATATAAATATAAACAATTTATAATAAATACCGCTAAAAAGCTTATTAAAAATTTTATTAAATGGTTAAACAAATAGCTTTATAAAATTTTTAAAGTTTATTTAAAAAATACTAAAAATAAAAAAAAAATAAACGCTTTTAAGCTTATTACCGATTTAAATAAAGCTTTTTAATATATATACTTAGCATAAGCTACTTTATTTTAAAATATTAATAGCTAAACTATTATAAATAACACATTAAATTATTATATAATTGCTACCAAATTTTGCCGAAAATTTATTATATTAAGCATATTATAACTTACTGAAAAAATCGTTAAAAAAAAAGCTTTTTATATAGCAAAATTTATAAATAAACAAGCGAAAATAAGCAAACTTAACAGCAATACAAACAAAAAGCGCTTATGCTAAATTTATTAAAAAAAACGAGCTTACAATAAACGGATAAATTTTTTTTAACAAAATTGTCAGCGAAAAAAAAGCTTTTAAAATATTTTTAATAAACGCTTTTGCGCAAACACTAAAACGGAAGCTAAACAAGCTAACCTAAATATATTTAACTATATAATATATAATAAACGCCACTTAATTGCGCTTTGCTAATATGCTTTTTTAAAACTCTGCTTTAAAACTTAGCAAGTAAATATTTAAGTCGAAAAAAAAGCAAAAATAAAAATAGCTAGCAAAAAAAGCGTTTAACAGGCGGTAGAAAAAGCGCAACGTTAAAACCAAGAAAAAAAAGTTAAATTTAAAATTCCCGCTAAACACCAACAAAAAAATTGATTAATAAAACCTTTTATAGCATATATAGCAAGCTTTTTTTATACATTAAAAAAAATCGCTAAGTTTTATATATTAAAAAATTGCGCTATAATAAATTTAGGGTTAAATATTTATATATTTAACCAAAAATAATAATTTTTAAATATAAAAAATATTAACTTAAAAAATATAATATTTGCTAAAAACAGTGTGCTTTTTATATAAAGCTAAAAGAAAATCGATATTAAAGCAACAAGCTTTAAAAGCTTTATTATATACTAGTTATATAATATAGCTTACTGCTTAAATATAGCTACAAATTTAATATTTTTGCAAATTTTAAATTAATTAAAAATTTATTAAAATAATAAGCTAAAATTTAATTAATTAAAATACCGATAAAAAAAGCTTTTATATTTATTAATTTATATGCATAAATAATACGTTATAAAACATTTATTTGCAAAAATTACCAAACAAGCTTTTTATATACAGCAAAATTTTTCAAACTTTTATACTAAAAAATTAAGGTTTAAAGCAAGCTTATACCGCTAACATCAATAACTTAAATATATAAAGCTAAAACCTTTTAAACGGCTACTTTTTTATACTAAAAAAATAACGATTACTTTTTGCTTTAACAACAAAATTTAAACAGCCAAATATATAATATATAATAAATTAAAAGCTTGTTGCTATATAATATAAAACGCTCGCTTAAAAATTACTAAAGCTAAAAATTAATTAGCAGTTAATTTTTACAAATTTAACAATTTTTCCAACGGTAATAAAAAGCTTTAAAAAATTATGCTTATTATAAACTAATATTTTAAGTACACTTAAAATTATTATGCCGATAATAAGCGCGCTAACATTATTTAAAAAACTTTTAAAAACTGCATTAAATATATTAATTTTTATTTTAAAGCTAAAATAAAAATAATAAAATGCGATAACAAAATATTAAGCACTAAACAAAATATTTTAAAGTTTGCTAATTATTTTTACTGCGTTTACAGCATTAAAATAAAGCTTTTTTTTCCGCATATATAAAATTTTAACGGTAGCGCTAAAAAAATAAAAGCTACTATTAAATACCGAGCAAGCTCGATAAAAAATAACTGCAAGCTTTTAATTTTTTTATAACCAAAAATAGTATAAACAGCAGTATATTTATATAACCATACGCTAAAAAAAATAAATAAATAGCAAGCTTTTTACGAAAAATTTTATTTATATTTTAATAATTTATAAAGCATAATTAATTATAAACAAAAGCTATTTATAGCATATTTGCGGGTATATAATTATATAGCGTTTGCTATAACTATTAAAGCTAAATTACAAAAAAAAAAGCGCTAAAAGCTTAACTTAAAAACTTAAATAAAATATTTAATAAGCTATTAGTTTATTAACACGTATTAAATTTAGCTATTTTAAAAAAATTAAATTATTATTACTAAAAATATTATTTTTAACGAAAATAAATTTTTTAATAACAATAAAAACAAATTTCAAAACAATTTTTTTAAAATAAGCTAAAAAAAATATAAAACGCTGCTAAACAAAATAAATTATTAAGCAGCCGCTAAAATAAATAAAAAAGTAACTTAAAAACAAAAAAATAACAAGCCTTTTAATATAGTGTCTAAAAGTGCGGCCAAAAATATCGATAAAGCTAAAAACAAAAAAAATTCAAGCAACAATAAGCTTATAAACTAAAACCGAAAAAAGCTTAACAAAAATAATTATCCGATAATAAACTTAATATTTAAGCTATAATTACTAATGCTACCAAAATTTTTAAAGGCAGCACTGCTAAATTTAATTATAATAAGCTTAAAATTGTTAAATTTAAGCTTAAAAAGCGATTTTTTTACACCTATAGCACTAAATTACCTTAATTTAACATTTATAAATTTTTTTTTTAAATAAATAATTTGCTTTAATGCAGCAAAATTATATAAAAATATGCTAATTAACAAAAAAAATATTTTAAAAGCTAAGCGTAATAAATTGCTAAAAACTTTTAAAAAATTTTATAGCAACTAATTATAGCTATTAAATTTTAATAACAGTAAAACAGCAAACTATTATAGCAAAACATAGCTATTAAATCTCAAACACCCTGTTAATAAAAAAAAAAAAGCACTTAAGCTAGCTAACAAACACTTAAAAGCTCGAAAAAATAACTACTACAGCAAAACACGGCTATTAAATTTTAAACACTTTATTAATAAAAAAAAAAAAGCTTTTAAGCTAGCTAACAAATATTTAAAAGCTTAAAAAAATAACAAACATATACGTTAAAAAAAAAAGCTCCTAAGTATACCAATAAATACTTAAAAACTTATTTATTTAAACTTTTCTAAAAAAAAAAAAATATATATAAGCAAAATTTATTATTGCCGCTAAAATAGCACTGCAAACTTAAAACTTATTTATTAAAAAATTATTTTCGAAAAGTTAAATATATTTATTTACAAAGCTATAAAAAAATAAAAACTTAAAAAAATTATTTAAAAATTCGTTATAAAAAAAGCTTATTTTAAATTATATATAAATTTATATATATAAATTTAATAAGCATAGGTACTATAATAAAAATAAAGCCCGGCTAATAGTATAAAAAAATTAACAGCTTAATAACGGCAAAAAAAACACTTATGCTAGCACTTTAGCGAGTAAATTTTTTAAAACGTTAATAGCTATAGCAATTAAATTTAATTTTAAACTAAAGCAATATAACGCTATAAATGTTTTTATTAACGCTAAATTAAACAAAAAAATTTATATGCAAATATTATTTTTAAGCTATTGCAAGCTTTATATAAGCTATAAAAGTTGTTTTTACTATAGCAAAAAAAACTTTTTAAGTTATTATAAAAAATAAATTTTTTACCAATATTTTATAAATTTTGCTATTATTTCCGTTAAAAAATGCTATTATTTATATATATCGACAATATTATATTAGCTTATAATAAAAAAAGCTAAAAAATAGCCAATAAAATAATTGTTAGCTTAAAATAATAATATAATTTAACCGGTAAAAATAATTTATAATAGTTTTTAAAAGTAAAAATAATTTAAAATTAAGCTAAACGGCTGTTATAATTTTTTTAAGCTTTATATATTAAAAAAATCGCCAAGATGCGAAATATCACTTTTATTATTTATGCAAACATGTTAATGCAAGCGGAAAAGCTTTTTTTGTATAAAAAAAAAATGTTACCAAAAAGCATATATCGGTACCAGCAAAAAACCGGCTTTATTTTATATGCTGCAATAATTATACGCTTAAATATAGCGTTTAAAGCTTTAAAATTAGCCCGATTTAACTATAACTTTTTTTTAAGCACTATAAAGCAGCTAACAAGCTTTTTACTTATTTATTACTTATTTAAAAATATATACTGCAATTTAAAAATAAAAATAATTTTATAATAGCTAGCAATATTTCTTTTGTAAATAATACGCTAAATAAAAAAAGTTTTTAAGTTTATATTATAAAGCTTTTCGAAAAAATTATTAAATAGCAATTAAATAAATAAAATATAATTATTATTTTTATTATTAAAGCTAAACTTTTTGCTTTAGCATAAGCAGCTAAAAAAGCTATATATATAAACCGATTTATTAATAAGCTAAAAATTATATTAAAAAATTAGCATATTTAAATATTATATAATAATTAGCAAATTATAAGCTTAATTACTAAAAAAATAGCTTTGCTATATATTAAACTATATTATATTAATATTTATAATTATTAGTTACGCTAAAAAGTTAAAAATAAAATTATTTTAGTAAAATATATATTTATTAACGATATAATCGCTAACGAGTTAACAAAAGTTTTATTAGCGCAAAAATAAAATATATTTTTTAACTAGCTTAAATTAATTAAGCTGCTAAAAAATAATAAACTAGTTTTAAGTTTATTTTTACTTTTTAATAAACTTAAAAGCAAATTAATTAGCAAAAATTTTTTTAAGTAAATATTTAAAATATAAAAGTTAAAAAATAAATTATAAATTATAAATTATAAGCTTAACATAAAAATTATAAAAAGCAAAAATAAAAAACTTTTTAATTGCTTAAAAGCTATTTAAACTAAAAAAAACTTTTAAATTAATTATTTTAAAAAATTATTAATTAATTATTTTAAAAAGCTATAAATTAATTATTTTAAAAAGCTATAAGCTTATTATTTAAATAATTAAAGCTTATTTTTTTTTTTTTTTTCGGCTAAATTTAAAAATATGCAAATTGTAGTTTGCAATGCTTAAATATGCGTTTAAAGCGCATTAGCAACAAAAATGTTGCATAAAACGCAAATAGTATAGCAAATATTAGCAAATTTATTATTTGTTAGCTAGCTAATATATAATATAGTTATAATAAATAAATATATTTATAAAAGCTTATAAAAATATTTTAAAGCATATTGCTAATAGCAGTTTTTATTTTTTATAGTTTTAAAATATTTGCTGGTAAAATAGCTTTAAAAAGCGCTATATACACAGCGCAAGCAAAACGTTTTTTTTTAAACTTTTAAAAAAGCCGGTCGGCTGCAGCAGCAAAAACGAGCACGCAAACTACCTGCTAAAACAAAAGCTAAAAATAAAGCAGCAGCAAAAGCAGCAGTAAAAGCAGCAGCACGCAGCGGAAATACCGGCAGTAAAATAAATAATACAATAATTATTTGCCTGAAAACAATAATAAAAATGCTAGGCAAACTTAGCAAAAAACTATTTAGCAAAAATATAGCACCAGTAGCAGCAGCGCCAGAGCGCATTTTACGCAAAAACGTAACAAAAGCGGCAAAAATATAAGCAGCAATAACGCAAACAAGCAAAAAGCGGCCAAAAAGCTTTACTACGATTAAGCGCAAGCGCAAACATAGCAGCAAGCAAGCTAAAATATTTTCGTTTTTAAAAAACAAATCGGACAAACTAACAAACGTATTAATACTATGCTATAAATTTTTGTAAGCAATATTTATAAAAAAAGCGCGCGCAATATAATAGCAGCAGCAGTATATATAATTTAAGCGTGCTATTTTAAGTTAGCAATTTTTACAACTAAACATAAAAAATTTTATATAGTTAAATTATTATACCGAAAATAATTATTTATATAATTTTAATTATTAATATATTAGCATTAATTTTTTTTTGCACATTTTGCAAAAGCGCGCATATTTAAGCAAATTTTTAAATATTTACAAAAATAATATTATTAAAACTAAAAAACAAAAAATAAACAAGCTTTTTATATATATTTATATAAATTTATGTTTGCTGCTGCAAAATATATTTACTAAGTTGCATAGCAACAAGCTACAAATACTATTTACGCGCTTTATATACACACGCATACAAATCGCCATTATTTTTAGCGCACCACAACAACACTAACGCGCCATTTATATACGCGCGTGCAAAGCGCCTTAAAAATACTTATGCTATATTTAAATTAATTTACTAAAATAATTTTACTTAAAAAAATATATTAAATTTGGTGCTTCTTATAAGCAATTTAAAAAAAGCTTATAAAGCTTAAATAACAAAATTATTATATTACTTAAGCAAAATAGCATATAAAGTGTGGCTAAATTAATGTAGCGTATATATTCACACCTAAAAAAACTATAATTAAAAAAAATGCCTTAAAATAAAACAAAAAGCCAGAGACAATATAGCAACAAAATCACCTTACCACTAAAAATCTAATAATTAAACGCTATTATATATTTTTTAAATTATAAATATTTTTTTTGTTATAATTTTTTAAGTTAGCTTTATAATTATTATAAATAACAAAACTAAAAAATATATCACACTTAAATAAATTTAAAAACAAAACAACATAATCCCGTACGCTCTGCTATAAAAAAAAAACATTTTATACATATATTATAAGTTAGAACTTAAACTAATAAAGCTTTATATTTTATCTGCAGTTGATCTTATATGCGCGCAGGTGGGCTTTGCCCCACCTAAACGCGAGAGCTGCACTAGCATCTCTGCCAACTCAATCCAGACAATTAAAAAGGCAGAATACTCCCGGGCCACAGGTACCTCTCTAAGGCCAGCTTGCGCCAATCGCTCGCACTGAAGGAATGCCGGGAAGCTTGATCGTTTTCACATACCATGTCTGTTTTGGGGATTGTGATGTCGGGTATTGGGCAACTCAGGTTTTCGTGTAGATGTTTGAAATCACAACAGCAGCGGTATTAAACTGCGAAATCAATAAGTTCAGGTTAAAAGGGACAAGTCCAGTCGCTTTGAATCCTGCTGGTATATTTTCCGAAAGTTGTTGTTTATATAAGCCCGCTTTCATCGTGCTATAAGCGACAATTCATGCCAGCGTGCAGATGCTTAAGAATGGTATAAACACCGCTGGTTAATTATGGCACATTCGAACCTGGTGATCACGATGGATTTATCCTTTAGGGCGAATGGTGGGGAAGCGACAGGGCTGCAACGGATCAACAGATCCTTGGGACCAATGCCAAGACTTTTTCACGCCTGACTAAGAAGATACGTCATCTCTGGTAGCGCCCAGGAGCGGATGAAGCCGTAAGACTTATCACGGCCCAAATCTCCGCTTAGTCGCAATGCATCCTGAAGTTCCATCAAGTTCTGCAACTTCACGAGCGGTGCAGCTGTTTGACGTGTTGGACTTGATAGCTAAACAGGTAACACTAGCCAGTCCGTGAGCCGTGAGCCCGCGTCGCACTAACACGTTCCAGCTAAATAATCGCAAGGCATTGTACAACGCCTGTCTTGTCAATCACGCCTTTAACCATGTGTTTTCGCAGCAGCTTTACCGATGTCTCCGTTGGGATCGACACAATTGTCGCTTCCTAATTGACGAGGATAAGAGACGTACACTTTTCCAGCATAACAACAAACTCGCCTCTACGCAGACCTTCATCATCACGCGCTCGACCGTGAGGCGGTGTATGTTGGACTGGGATGCAAGCCATGACCTGGGGTGGCCAGGATGGGTCGACATGGCTGACCGAGATTCTGAAGATTCTGACGAGGATTCTGACGTAGATCGCGGACCCGAAGTCTTCCATGAAAGATTGTCGAATTGCGGCAGCACCAGCTTGGACCAAGAAGATCTACCTATGTGGTTCGACGATCAAGAGCCCAAGAATTGGGAATACCAGTTTGCGGTGCGGGGACCCGTCTATGATCAGTTGAACGCAGCTATCAGTGATGTTTGTCAACATTGCCCGAACCTCAAACGGTTTGCGTACGTCTCTAGCTATCGTTATCACGTACGCAATCAACAGGCGTAGGCTAATTTCTTATTTTCCTGTGCAGGAGCCAGGATGTACTTTTATCACCAGAGTCCCTCCAAACTCTCTCGAGCCTCTCTAGTCTAGAGACCCTATCCATTGAATTCCCTGAGAATTTGAGATCGTTCTTTGGAATTGACAATCGACGCCCCAGCAACAAAATCAGGCATGTAGCACGAAGATCCAAATATGAGCATCTGAGCAGCTATTTCAGCTTCTCTGGTCTAAGGAAGCTGAGCCTGCTAAACATTTACCAAGATTTAAAAGCCTGGAGATCATGTATACTCGGGATACTGGTGAACTCTCCGGGTCTAGAAAGTCTCGGCTTATCCATCGACTATGGAATGGTATTAGAATCAGATGATTGGGACCGACGGGATGCTGAAGAGAGCGATCAACGAGTTCATCGAAGCCTTCTTACTTGGCTCTCTCGTAAGTATTGGGAGCGAATGGGCCGTAAGCTACACCCCATTGTGTTACGATTAGGTGATGGAATCGTACTTTCGGAAGATTTATACAACGACCTAGACACAAAAAGACTCAGCCAGATATATCTAAAGAATTTGTACCGGCCTTCATCAGAGGAAGTTTCGGTCTATCGCATTCCAAGTTGGCTTTTCCGAGAGGCAATAACACCAAGTCTGAAAAGAGTGTCTCTATTCGAAATCAATGATGACACTAGTCAAGAGTTTGAGGCCTCAACTAGAAGCAACGCTACCAACTTCGAGGTCCAGGCCGATTGCTTCAATCTCTATGAGGTTCCTCGCAATGAAGCGGCAAAAGTTCGTTCACTAGTATACCAAACGCCCAACAACCTAAGAGCTACCAAGATCATGTTGCCTTGGCTCTTTGGCGCGGAAAAAATGGAAAACAGTCAAGTCTTAGGTCTCCGGAACTGGACAGGGGTAACAGACATTGCCTTCAGCATTGATGACTACGTCAATATCCCAACCTTTGCTAAAACAAGTCTCATACACCTTAAGTCATTGAGAAACCTCTGGATATCGGTCTGGCTTGACGAAGAGCCTGAAACATCGGAGCTTTTCGACTTCGCCTTGCAATTGGCGCATATCCTTCCTACATTGCAATATATCAAGTTGACGTGGCAAGCTTGGCGGATTCACAGGGAACTTATTGGCAACAATGTGGACAACGTCGTTCTGGAAGCTTTTGACAAATGGGAGGAGGAAGTAGAGGGACCGGATTTCTTTTATGTACCATCACCGCTGCCTGGCTTTCGCGAAGACGATCACGTGGATTGGTGATCGAGCGAGCTAAAAGCCATTGACGTGTATTTTTTGGTAAGATCCAGCATCACCAAATTGCCCGTATTATTTCGGCTTAAAACACCCAAGTTCTAAGGCATTAAAACTTTTCCTTAATTACCATTTATATAAAATCTAGGAAATGCATTTTGAACCCTACCTCCGCAAGTACTGAAGTGAATTCCCACTTGTAAGGGAATTCATACCGAAAGAGATAGGCCTACACCTACACTTCTTAATGCAAATATCACAAGGGGAATAAAATGACCAATAGGAAATCAACGGTTGACTGTATTCATGCTATGTGTAGTGAGTGACTTCTTGAGATCTAACTAAGTCCGTATGGTTGCTCCCTTAGACTTCTATCCTCCTAGCTTAGTCACCTAAGTGGCTGGGCTAGCCACATAGTGGCGCTCCACTTCAGTACCAGCTGTTTGGCTGATTACCTAGACTAGCGTGATTTGAAGATAGCTCACCACTATCAATGGCGTCATGTCATTTTGACCATCGTCTGACTGCAGGGGAGGATGCTCTGAGCGTATCACAGAACACCCCAACACCAAGATGATTACAAGTAGAACATATGTAGTTAGGTTAGAAGTCTTATCTACCTACCGATACTATCGACAATCATGTACGTGCTATGTTCACTAATAACTGTTGATACGTACATACATATATACTGTGTGTAGGAGGTGGAGTACTTCAGGGTTGAAAGCTTGAGTTGCTTAATATAGAACACTGACGAACTAGACTCAATGGAACTTAGCCACAGAATGCCCCATAACATCCTTCGTTGTTGGGCTTGGTTGTCACTGACAGCAACGAAGAGGAACACACAAGACACGGTGCAAATATACAAGATCATGAACATCAAGCAAGAAGTTTTCCCCGGTCAACAACATCTTTTCGCTTCAACTACTTCCGATATTTCCATATCCTTACTCTCTCTGGGTTACCTCGATTCAGCACTCTAATATTTCTCTCCTGAAACGAAATGCTGTCGCTTCTTCTCATTGCGGCTGCAACACTAGTAGTATAGTATCCTACTGTTACACTAGACTGAGACATATACGCTTCAGTCAATATGCGCATATCCCTCAAGTACCGTCTCACCTGCTCTGGGGTCATTTGAAAACTTTCGGTGAACTGACCCAGCGTGGGATACCTGATCGCCATCCAGGTAATTTTCAAACTCATCTCATATAACTCATATAACTGGCAAGGATCATTGACATTGGGATAGACAAAGTATTCGAGGACATGTGGATATCTATCGGCCGACCCCCTCTCATGCTTGTAGATCTCCGACCAGTCACAGCCCCTATGGTTTTGGTCCCTACTCACGACATTGCTGAGCAAATATCGAAGCCTTCTCAGATTTTCCCTCTAAGTACTCCTAAATCACCAACCTGGACACACATGATTCCTATTATAGGAGAGTCCTCCATTATCGGCAAAGAAGTGAGCAGAAACGTGAAATGTCAAGAAACGACGCTGTCATAAAAGAAACATTCTGTCTACATCCACCTGCAAGTACGGCCCGTATGTCGCCACCCGGGAGCTCGTTCACCGTCAAGGCATCAAATGGAGAGGAATACCTGATGGACGGTCTCGTGATGTACCCATGCGCGAGTATAATTCAAAGAGACCCCAACGTCTTTGGAGATACAGCGGACGATTGGGTACCTGAAAGATGGCTGGGTGAGGCAGCTAACAGTATCCCTTCCAGTGCATGGCGCCTATTTGAACGTGGCCCGAGAAACTGCATTGGGCTAGAGCTTGCAAACCTTGAATCTCGGATCATCGTCGCTATTGTGGCTCGCAAATACGATTTCATCAAGACTGGTTTAGGTCAAAGCGCGTTAGATGATCACGGCCTCCCAGTACTTAATAGCAAAGGGCAATACCAAGTTCAGTCATAATTGTATAACGTCAATACAGATTCTTTTCTTCTTCTTTTTTCCTCTCTTACAGTACTACCATGTATAGAACGGTGCGCTTACACTTTAATCGTTCATTTCACAGACTCGTAGGATGACCTCCAAGCCCGTAGACGGGACGACTATGAAGGTTAAGCTAGCTATCGAAGCCTGAGTCATTCTGCCTACATCAGGGACCAGTTCTGGGGAGGACGGGATAAAAGCACTAGGGGAATAGGAACTTCATGTCAATTCTAACGAGGCATTAATAAGACCTATATAACAAGGGCTAGATAACAGGGCTTGGAATAGCTTCTATTTAAGATATAATGATCTGTTAGGGTGCGCTTAAGACCTTGACCATTCGGATTTTTCCCCGTTCAGGTAGGCTTGGCTAGAAGCTATATATAACTCAGGGCCTTTACGTAAACCTCTGTCCACACCGCCTATGTCTCACTTAAGCGAGGGCTTAATAGCCTCACGTAGGACATCGGGAATACTATCAGGTTCGAACGGGTAGACGCGTCTCTACGCGTGTAACGCGTATCAGAAGGTCTAAGACTTGCAGCCTCGTATTCGCTACGTATGACAACCTAAGTAAAACAGGGTCCAGGAATATACGCCGTATCACTCTCTGCAATTGCTAACTCTACCATAGACAAGTACATTCTACTAATGTTATTAGTCTATCGCCTTGATATGCCCGGTCTAAACTCTTAGCTCAACTTTCTCTAGATAGCGCTCCAAGCTGTCAATTCTTCCCATACTTAGATGATCTTCGTGAGCTTCCCAGTAGTAATGTCAAACAGAAGACCAGAAGCTGTCTCCCTTAGCTCTTTGCGAACAATGGGGGAGTTCTGGATGAGCTCAACATCATATTTCGTTCTCTCCACGATACTGTCGCACAAGAATTAGATTCTGGACTTTGATATTGACTATGGAGATGTGTGCAAGGGTTAGGGTTTATGAAATCAAGAGATTTTATAATACTCACTCATGCGTAGTTCCGACAGTGAAGCTCTTCAAGAGTTCGTCATCAACATCTGCATTATGTGTCCTGATATGTGCGCGGATTTGAGCATCAGTCATATACGTGGCGCCACAGTCTGAATTTCGTCAGCACTTCCATATTATCATGCGTATTACTCCACCCCCTATCGTAAACAGAAAATAGAGATAGGGAGTACATACCAGTGTGCTTGATGACGATTAGCTCGGTTAGCTTGGTCAGGTTGTCGATGGCAGCAATATCATTCAAATTCCTGGCTGGTGTGCCCGAGGCCGTCCGCACAATAACGACATCTATTGATCATATCATGTGAGTAAAATGCATATAGCATTGCGAGATTGTGATTCGCCGAGGGACGATATTGTAGACATACCATCATCCTGATCTGAAAGGCCAAGGAGCTCCTTAGGGTCGACACGAAAATCGATGCAAGAGACTGTGTATCAATATGTTAGTTGATTTCCGGACCGAGAGACCATATACACCCAGAGAATACTCACAGATCATTTTCTTTGGTGTGAATCCAATCTCCGTGAAGAGAGGAATAGGCTTGTGGCCCTTTTCGAGGTAGGCCCTATTGTCATACATATTAGCTTATCGAGGTATCACTATATTTCCAAGTGAGTCTTACTCGTTTCGCTTGAGGAGTTCTGGAACTAATGATGCCATCGTGGTGAGGAGGAGGAAAGACTACAACTGTAAGCTCTTGAGGTTTAGTTAGGTTTTAGTTGTTGAAACAGTTGGATATCGTGATCCGTTGAGGTGGGTCGATGAAGAACTTCCTAACCCTCTCTGCTATCACAGTCTTATAACGTCCTTTATAGAAGTAGTAACACCGGTCTTCATTGTTTCACAAACACGTGTTACTTGTGCCACTGCCATCACACCTTTAGTTCAACTTCAAGAATCTGATTTTTGATTATACTGCTTGAGTAAGCCATCTGAATAATGGTGTACGTAGCCTGATCGTCGTCGTGGTCAATGATGGTCGCACAAAAGCCAACGGCTAAACCCGCATATCTGACTGTCCAATAGGTGACTCCGCGGAGTCATGCATGTAACTGTAGGGCGGGTGTGTTAAATAATCATTTACTAGGTGAACAAGGCAGTTTCAGTGTCTAATCCCATTATAAGTTAGGGGTGAACGTGGTGGAGTTCACCGTCAAAGCCCGGATGTAACCACATCTAGTGATCAAAGTGGAAGGTATAGGCGCTACAGAATGAAGGATTATTCATATAGAGTTTCCGTGAATCTCCGAAAGGTTATAACATGTAAAATACATTCCGACCTACAGCGACATGAGCTCTGTACAAATATGCTTAGAAATGCTTTTTCTTGCTATCGGAATGAAGTGAAGCGCAGGCATTACCGCATTTGATTGGAGGCAACGTGGTTGGAGATCTTGGTCTCACGTCAGCTTAATGGAACTGTATCAGACAGCCGCCTTCGCATTCGACCTTTAAGCACATAGATTTTAACTTACATAGGTAGCTCTTACAAGTAGGTGTCTGTTATTTGAGATAGATCCATTTCTAAGTCTATAGTTGTTCATGAAGCGACACATACCTACTTAAATGGGTAACAACGATAACTCTATATTTTACTATCACCGCAAATATCATCGCGGGGCAGAATGAGCCAAAACTGACATAATAGTTACCCCGTTCGATATATTTTATAAGGGAATTGTTTGATAAATAGTATCGTGGTTTTCTAGAGTCGCCACTTACCAAGGGATTAAGAGGAGACAGCTTGTTACCAGATATGGTAGGTAGTCCCAACCGCTAAGTCAAGTCACCTAACCCAGCCATGGCTGGTATCTTACTCCACCGCGTTCCAGCTGTGTTGTCGCTGTTCCAAATTTAGCTCACTCCACTATAAGGTGCCAGTAATCAGAAATGTAGGCTACCATATCAAGAATTTAGAATCACTACCTTCTCCAATCATTCGCTAGACTGTATCACCAGAATAATGAGCAATAGCAGCGAAAACCATGCAGCGCCGCAATATCTGGACGACGAGCGTTTCCATCAGACATTCACACTGCCACCCGATGCGAACCGGCCACCAAACTTCAAGGTGACCTACGCCGACTTTGGTCATCGCAATGATGAGCGTGTTCTGCTTTTCTGCGGTCCTCTGATGGGAAGGTAAAATAATCATTCTAAACCTCTCGAGCATCTACTATCCGTTCCCCTGGTGCTTCATGCTGATTGGAGCCTTAGCCGCTATCTGCTCACGACCAAGGACAAGCTTGCTCAACAGTACGGCGTGCGCATCATCAGCCCGGACCGACCTGGTTTCGGCGGCACAACTGACGTGCCACCTGAAGATCGGGTCCGCGTCTGGCTCGAGATCGTCGAGGCTTTGTTGCAGCACCTCTCCGTCCGCCATGTCTCTATTCTTGGCTATAGCGGAGGCTCTATCTACGCTATGAACGTGCTCTTTCGCCTGCGGCACCTACTTCATCCTATCCATCCCTATGTTGCGCTTTGTACCCCATGGGTTCATCCTTCTCACTCTGGTGTCTCGACGCTTAAAATCGCTGGGCTCTTGCCAAATGGCGTTGTTGGCACCTTTGATAAATTGGTTCAGGTCGTTGGTAGTGTGGGTTCAGCATTCAATTTTAGCGATGTCCTCACTGGGCTAGTGCCATCTTTCGGTCAAGGACCCCAACCCCTGGCCCAAGGTGTTGATTCAGATGCTGTCGCTCTGGAGGAGAGCTTGTCTTCAGAGATTTTTCGACGGGTCACGGGTGAGGATGTACGAGGAATCAGCCAAGATGTCCTTATGTTACTCAAACGCGACGAGTATCCTGGGTGTTGGGGCACCTGGAATGACTATGACACGCTTGCTCCCCTGTTGGCACAGGTCGAGAGTGAGCGGCGCGCTCTCAGTTCTGGGACGTTCCTGCCGCTGAAAGTACACGTCTTCTTTGCGGAAGCTGATCATATGATTGGAACCACACTGGCCCCAACCTGGATGAATAATTGTTGGAGATCGGAGCAGCGCGGTGACGCAATTGAGTATACAAACGATACCATTCCGAAGACAAACCATGATACTATTTTGAATCTGAGATTCGGCGTTGTCGAACAAGTACTTCGAGAAATGGCTAATTCATAAATTGGCGACGGTATGTTTGGACTTACACAAGTCGTGCTATGATAAAGGAGGTGACAGAGCTAGTACGGCCGTCTGGTTAGCCTACACTAGATACTCACCTACCTATTTGTGTTAACGAACAATGATTTCTAAGTGCAGTGCCAAGAACTGATAGCTAGCAGTACTCACTAATCATAATAATACACCCTGGCAATGTTACATATCTTCACCATTATGCCCTTGAGCACGTTAATCTGCAGCGCGTCTTGCCTCCTACGTGATGAGTTGGATAGGATTGGCAACTCGCGGCACTTCCGGCGCATGGACGTGGGATGCGCATTTGGCGATGGAACCAAGCGCCATGCACGATGAGCTAATCGAGCACACACAGCCTTCTAAACCAAATACTAGAACTTTGAGGTTAGCGGACTTGGAATCCGTATCACGGCGATTATTAATTGAATGAAGCTGAGAACGAGCTGAAATTTATGTAGCAAAATGAATACCACGATGGAGGGGTAGCTGGGCGAGAAGCTATCTCTAAGCATCACAAATTTACCCAGATTACTGATCAGGCACCTCTCCTTCACCGATCTCCAATCCTAGCTGGACATTGCAATTCATGTTTAGTGATCGCACGCAAACATGAATCAAGGCGACTAATTGATTGATAATGTACTAACAGTTTCTCAAGGTCAATGAACTTACTAGTTTCTTCGTGACACGTTGCTTGCTTGCTAAGCTTGTTGGTCATTATGGCTTGGGAGTGACAGGATATTCGCATCTATATAATGTGTGTCTTCCTCCGCGGAAGGAAAAAGAGAGTTGGAAAAAGCAAGCGACAAGTAAGACAGACTAAGACTACAACAAGAAAGCATCAGCTCACAAGACATCGACCTTGTAACTCCGAATATCACAACCCAATTTTATAAATCAATCCTTCTCATAAGTTCCCACAATGGCCCCTCGCCTAGTATCTGTAGTAGGCGGAACCGGCGCTCAGGGTATTCCCGTGGTCAAGGCTCTCGTCTCATCCGGAAACTACGCCGTTCGAGCCCTTACCCGAGACCCGACCAACGCCCGCTTCAAGGAACTCCAATCCTACGGCCCAGTCGAACCCCTGATCGGCACCTTCGCCTCCGAGACCGACCTGCGGGCCCTGTTCCGCGGTGCCTGGGGCGCATTCGTCAATATCGACGGCTTCAACAGCGGAGAAAAGGGCGAAATCTTCTGGACTATCCGCGCCTGGGAGCTCGCCATCGAGGAAGGCGTGCAATTTTTCGTCCTAGGTAATCTGGATTACAGCTACAAGAAGTCCGGCTTCCGCCCTCAGTTCCATGCAGGACACTATGATGGCAAGGGGCGCGTCGGCGACTTCATACTAGCTCAGAACAAGGACCCGGAGTATAGAAGATTGGCCAGGATGCGCTCTGCGCTGTTCACCACGGGGCCGTACATAGAGATGACCCTGGGCAAGCATACCCCCTTTGCACCGGCTGTAGAGAATGACACGGCAATCTGGCGCATCCCGCTGGCTGATGGTGCCGTCCCGTTTACGGCTCTTGATGACTGTGGGTTCTACGTCAAGTACCTCTTTGATCACCCCCAGGAGACTGACGGGTGGAACCTTGCTGTTGCGCTCGATCACGTCACCTTTACCGATTATACGCGCGCCTTCACGAAGATCACGGGCAAGCCGGCCAAATGGGAGGATGTTGACCTGCATCAGCACATTGCGAATACCTTTGGTCCCAAAGTCGACACGCCGGCTGGGTATAACGCCGACCCGAATGACCCCGCGACGATGAGTCTGCGACAAAACTTCACAGCATTTTTCGAGGTTTTCAGAAACTCGGGCGGAAACAAGGGAATTCTCACTCGTGATTACGAGTTCCTCGATCGCATCCACCCAAATCGGATTAGGAGTGCTGAAGATTGGCTGCGCAGAGAGCAAGAGAAGGGGGACCTTTGGAGCCGCGCCAAGGACTTGAGTCACGTTCTTAAGATCTTGGAGGAGGGGCGAACAGGATCAATCTAAGGATGAGTCCAGTTCTGAGAATAATTGTGGCCAGGCATGATTAGTCACTAAGGTAGTAGGTAGAGAATTAGGCGAACGTGTAGGGCTGGGAGTGCAGGGACAGGGTAGTATTGTAGTGAACATTAAGAAGAATATAGAAGTTCCTTTGTTTTTTTATTTTTGATTAGGCAACTATCTTACTGTAACATCTGTGTGTCATAACTCACCATAAGCAGGCAAACACCCGTTACATAGGATGAGAATTGCAGATTGGGAGACGAAGTCCAGTCCTTAGAGAACACTCCTGGCCCCGGCTGTATTGAGATTAGTATCGTATATAATATGACAAGAGCAAATGCACCGCCCAAGAACCCCTGGTGAAAGATTTGGGGTAGCCTAAATTTTGTGCCAAGCGACACAGTATCAATAGGAGGCAGTGCGTATGACGTTAACCAGGATGACACTCCTCCATGTGCACATTCAAGATCTCTGATCAATCAAATGTTTGATATCCCCGATGCGCGCGTTGTAGGAGTAAACGGCTTGAGTAAAGGAATAGTTTCATATGTCCGGATCCGGAGTCAGCCACATACACTGAAGAATCCTCCAGACAGACCCCAAATCTGTTCCCCAGCTTTTCCGAGGACACATTCCCCGAGAACACTCGCCCTCCATGTCGGATCGAAGAGCTAATCTAGAAAGTAGCTGAATTTATGAATTGAGGATTATTATTACTCATCGAGGGAACTACAGTATGGATTCATATAGCGGACTGGAGGTGGCATCACACGAAAGATATACAAACGATAACTACAGCCAGAACTATTCAGAATCGCTGCAAACCCGATCTCCGAGTACTTTTCCAGAGGCTGTGCCTTTCGAGTACAATAATTACAACAATCTCTCAGTTGGGACAGAAAGGAAACCACCCAAAACAGACCTGCCCGCGCCGCCTATTGATCTGCAAACAGGAAGAAGAATTTGCGGTTTGCCGGTTCGTTCGTTTTACAGACTCTCCGCTATAGTCGCAGTTGTTGTCCTTGGGGCGATCGTGGGTGGTGTAGCAGGTGGTGTATCTTCCTCGAAGCGACATAGTCAGCAAGATCATATCACAGAGCCCGACACAAATGGTAACGGAGGTAATTCAACGACTCCGACGAACTTATTTATCCTCCCAACATCGAAACTTTCAGCGACAAACTGGACAGACCCGAGTGGATTCTCCCACAGATTCGTTTTCTTTCAGGATATCTCTGGCGCCATTGTTGCTCGTAGATGGGACCCCCAAAACAGCACCTGGTATACGAACAACCTCACCGATATCTTTCAGACGTCACGCGCTCCCATCAGTCCATTAAGCCCGTCTACGCCTCTTACAAGCGCTTCCATGAACTTCAACAATACCCAGAACCAAATTCAGCTGTGGTATATAGCGTCAGACAATACGATTGCCAGTGTCGAAGTATCGGATCTTCTCAATGCGCCGTCGGAGTGGGAAATCAATACCTTGGGCGGCACAACACTTGAGACATATCCTGGGTCACAGCTGGCCGCCGCGTGGAATCGATGCTGGGGGCTCTGTGCGGGCTATTGGGCTTTAGCGTATCAGCGGCCGGGGGATGCCGGCATAAACGTTGCGAATGGGAGCAACTTTGACGCCTCTTTGGCTATCAACTCTAACAGTGTGGTCGTGGGTTCGAGTTTAGCTTTGACACCGGAGGTCCAACTCGACGGTGCTTCAGTATCACGGCTCACAATGATGAGTGAAAGTCTTTCGAACTCTGACTCTGGAAAGGCTTATAAGTGGACATATGAGGAATCCTGGTCTCAAGGTAAGAGAATATGCAGGATGCTCCCCGGTTATTTCTTCCGTATCTGCCATTTTCGAATCAATGGCTTCTCTAGCTTTACGCCACACATCAAGCTAATCGATCACAGATGGCCTTCTTTTATCCGGCGCCCTTCTGCCGGCGCCGTCCTCAACCTTGCAATTCGCGATAAGTCTCTTAGACAACTTCAGAACGGTTGTCTTTGTTGCTCTTCTACCTAATGGAACGGTGACGGGCCAGTATTATCGCAAGAAGTTTATACTAATTCCAAGTGTCGAGTTTAGCGGCGGACCATCTGATCTCAATTTCACCGCTATAGCTGCAAGCGAGGAGGGTCTGTTTTACGGTATATCTCGGGATGAAATATATCAATACTCGATCAACGACACGAATCCTTCTATATTTCAATTCGTTGATAAGGTTTTCCCCTGAAGGGTGAAAGAGACGGGCTGACAGCGATATGATGGGTTAACAGCAGTCCTGAATTTTCATTAGCTAATACTCGTCATTTGCTGCGGTTTCAAGATTATTCATTTTATTTCGCGTGTTATCTTAGAGTCGAGGTTCATGTTTTATACCCAATCTCATAAATCAAACCACCTTCGAACCGATGACACTGTCTTTCAGTTGAGCCTCCTAGGACGTAAATGGCTGGGGTATATACCACCTAACCCTACTGCCTAGGAGCTCAACTCCAAAAAGGCTATCTGATCAGTAAGACCTTGTAGAATCATAAATCCATTTCATCTTTCCATCTTTGTCGTTTATTTCATACATTCGAACTCGTCCTTGCAGACTCTAGGTCTCCTCTTTACCATCAATATACCCTCGGTAGTAGTCGTATTGTCTTCAAGAGAGATCTTGTCCACTGCCTTTGTGAAGTCGATGATTTTAGCAGGACTTCCTACATATCGAACGGGAACTTTGGGTGACAGACAACCACGTCTGATCGCACGTCAGGGAAAGATATGACGGCCCCATCCGCTTTGTGTTGTTGGACTTGTCCGCGCTACACGTATCCGGCGGCCATTTTTCTCGCTACCGATTGCCTTATTACTGACTGTGAATGCTAATGTTGAATGACAGTCATTACACCAAGCTACCGACCTTCCACCCCCCTTACATTGATAACAAAGATGAATGCGACCATCCCTCGACGATTCCAACCCATTTCTGACAATAAGACCCCCCCTTCGTTGAACAGCCTTATATGGGACGGCCCCCATGGATCCGCACGTCTCAGCCTCTTGAACCGAGACCAAGGATCTACAATGACTACTTATACCCTGCGACTGAGGCTGATGGCACTATGTGTCTGCCACACCAAACCCCGGTGTTGGGGAGGACAGACGAACATCCGGCCAGACAGGTACGACCATGAGTACTGTCTAGACAACAGTCTATACATCTCTACTGCAACACTATAACGAACATGTTCCTACGAAGGAGAGGGTGGAAAATGGAACTGCTTGGTTAACTGTCGAGAAGCGGGACGGGGGTGCGACACTATCGAGGTGCCTGCTTATCCGCCAACATGAATAATGGTTTGCACTGACACAATGTTAGGTCAACACCTGTAATCTCCATCATCCCATGGACATCGCGATGAAGGCGAGCGGGACGCCAAAAAATTCTATGGTTGACCAGTATCTTAGCCACAGAGAGAGCACGGATGAGCGCTTCTGCGCAGATACGGGTTCATACAAGTTGAAAATGATAAATTTCTTTTTAGAATATGACGCTTAGTAGCTCTGTTACAACCGCACGAAGTCTCGACGCCGCATATAAATGTAATCACGTCGGATATTAGGGTATAACTGGTCGTTAGGCGTCTACTACTACTGTGGCAATCCTCAAAGATCTTCGAGTTGCTTAGAAGGGCGCGGAACGACTACTCATAATATGCCGGTGACGTAGTGTCACAGAGTATCGAGGGCACAAAGAGCAAGGTGTACAATGGTTAGATAGCTGCCTACGAAGGTTTCGGGACCTCTGTACAACAATAAATGTCTTTATCTACCCCCAAAGGACGAGGTTCCTGACACGTGAATCGAAGTGCGAGATGTCGCGCGAGGGGTGGAAAGGGGCGCTGTCTACCAAGCCTCGAAAGTCATGTAGGGCAACGTAGATCCAAAATTGCGTAAGTGCCACGTAAGCCACAATGCCTTAGCTACATCTCACTTGCCAGTCTGCTTAAGGAATGTGGTGATTTTCTCACTCAGGCCAGCTATTCTCAATCGGATAAGTAGTAGAGCGTAATTTCGACCTACGCGACAGCTTTCATAGCCTTCGCGGCAATCTTCTCAGAACTGGGGCGTAGGGCAACGTATATTAAATCGCCGTAGAGTATTATTTAGAAACGGCGCGTAGTTTTCATTGAAAAGTTATGTGATCTGGGGATACGGGCGCAAGGGCGCATATGTAAGGCTAAGCCCAATCCCTCCTACGGGCATACATTTTTTCTCTTCTGGCTACCGAGGTAGTGTGCAGCACTCGCTGGTCGAGCAACTCCGCAGCCATGCGCAGCCGAATAACAAACATGCAGTCTAACTTCATTCAATGCAAATTAAGAGGTTCGTTAAGAGCTAAAAATCAAACAGTACGACCATTATAATATTGAACCTTTCGTAATTGTCAAAAAAGCAAAGCTGGCAACAAAATCAACAGGTGCCTAACGAGGCAGAAGACATGGCTAACGTCGTAAATGCCTGGCGACTTTATTGGCAAGGGTATATATGTATGACGGGAGTAGAGAGACAGTACTGTGCATCCAAGATATAACGATGATTTGGGGCCAGGATTTGAGGAAGAACGTCGTGAGGTGCCACCTGTACTAGGGCATGGGTATTTTTACTCCTCTAGGAGCTATATCTCTCATACTAAATAATCCTATCGCGCACCCTTATCCCCTTTTAAAAATTAGTAAATAACAAGAGTAGGCGAACATGTAATCACTTACTTTCGTAGCTGTTTAACTAGTTTACGCTGCCCTTGGTTCCTTGCCACAGGTAGGGCATTTAAAATCTTTCAGGCCTTTATCATCGCAAAATTCGCATTTAGGTAGCTGTGAAGCTTCCATCGTTGACGTTGGGTAAATTGCCGGGAAACCTGACTTTTAAAAGCTACTATAGCTACTTTAAAACGGTTGCAGGTGAAAGTAAAAAACATACCAGTACTGTTAGGCGCTAGGGTTAACGAACCCACTATAGTGTATATAATATGTAAAACAGTGTTTAAATATATTAGTTTATTTGTATTTACATTAATTTATATATATTATAATGCAAATAATTAATAATTTAATAGCTAATAATTATTAAAGTTATTAATAATTTTAAAATTTAATTTAGTTTAATTTTTTTAATTAGTTTATTTTAAATAAAATGGCATTATTTTTGCTTAACTTTTAAAATTATTATTTTTATATAAATTTTTTTTTTGTTTTTATTATAAGCGATAACAAGTTATTTAATTGTTAATTATTATGTTTTTTATAAATAAATTATTTTTATATTGCTTAAATTTAAAACGGAAATATTTGCTTTGCACGCATTTTAATTTTCGAAAATATTTAAAATAACTTTATTTTATATTTTTAATTTAAATTAAGTTTTTTTAGTTTTTTTAAATATTTTTGCGTAAAAAATAATTATAATATTTAATTTGTTTTATTATAACATTATTTGCAGCAAATATAAAACTGGCTTTTTTTTAGCTTTTATATACGTTTAAATAATATAAAGCTAGTTTTTTTTAGTTTAAAATTAATTTTTAAAAATTAATTAATTAAATTTGCAAAAAAAGTTTAAATAAATTTTAAAGTTAATATATTTTTTAATTTATAATTAAATGTAAAATTATTGCTATTTATTTTGTTTAAAAAATTTTGCATTAATTTTTTTATTTTTTTATTTTTTTTTATTTTAATATAAATTTTAAAATATATATATAAAAAAACAGTAATAATTTAAACAAAAAACTTTATAATTAAAATTAAATTTTTTAATTAGTTTTAATTAAATTTTTTTAATTAAATTATTATTGTTAAAAATAAACTAAATTAAGTAATTACATTATGTACTAAGATATTTAAAGGTATAAAAAGCATAAATATTTTGTTTATATATATATATATAAAATATCTCCCATTTTTTTTAAACAAGTAGTTAAGCTAAATATAACGCTTATATATTTATCATTTTAATAAGTTATAAACCCGGGATTTTTTTACTAAAGTTATATAGCTAGCTAAATTATTTATTATTACGGTTATAAATTAATAAATTTAAGTTAATAAGTTGCTAAAAAATCAAACTTTTATTAAACCAAAATTAAATACTAAGTAAAAATACTATAAAACGAGTAAAAAAAATTATATATTTTCTTAAATTTATTTTTATTTTTTTTTTATTTATTTTATACCAAAAGTTTTAAATAATATTTTACAATATAATAAACTAAAAAAAAATTAATATAATACGAAAACAAAAAAAACGGGTTATTAAATTAGTTACTAAACAATAAATATATAACAAATTTATTATATAACAATATAATAAACTTGTTAGGGGTTTTTAATTTGCAGGTAATAGTATAAAAATTAGCAAATGTTTGTTAAAAAAGTTTATTATATTTTTATTACTGTGCAACAAAAAATATTACTAAATATCGAAATAATAAATATATTAATATTTAATAATTTTAAGTTAATAGTTAAAAAATAAAAATAAATAAATAATTAAGTATAAAAAATATATAATTATATAAATATAAAAAATATAATAATTGCTTAAATTATTGCAAGCTTGGTAAGCTATAAATTATTATAAACTTAATAAGCTATAAATTACTATAAACTTGGTAAGCTAGGTAAATAGTTATATAAAAAAAAAAAAGCACAAGTGCGGAAAAAAAAAACAAGTGCGGAAAAAAAAATATTAGGCCGCTATTTAGTTTATTTTTATATTAATATTTATTTATAATATTATTTTTTTTTTTAAAATTATTATTTTAATAATTTTTTTTTCCGTAAATAAATTTTTTTTACAATTATTTTTTTAAAATGTTTAATTATATTAAAAAAGCTAACTATTTAATTAAAACTAAACAAAAGCTTGCTTTTGTTTTTTTTATTAATTAATTTAATTATAAAATTATGTTTTATTTTTATTGTTTTAATTAATTATTAATATGTAAAATATTAAAAAGTGTTTTTTGTTATATAAAATATATTTATACTAGTTGCTTTTATAACGGTTTAAAAGTTTTAATAAATACTGTAAATAATATAATATTTAAATACCGTTAACTTAAAAATAAAAAAAAACAAGCAAAGCAACAACTTTTTTTTGTATAAAACAAGTTAAAGCGTACGCAAAATAATTTTTAATTTGTGTTAAATAAACTGGCGCGTTTACAAACGCAAAAACAATTTTTAAAAATAAAAAATATATAAATAATTTAATAAAAACTTTAGTTTTTAAATATGCTAAATAAACTAAAGCATATTAAAAAAAGCAAAAATTTAAAAAAAAAAAAAAAAAAAAAAAAAAAAAAAGCATAAGCAGCGCAAATTATTTTAACAAATTTTAACTAAAATTTTTTAAATGTTTTTTTTAAAATCGACTTTTTTTTTTAAGCTTTAGTTAATTAAAATATTATTAATAAAATTAATTTATAATTATCGCAGCATTTTTTAAATATTTTGTAAATTTTTATATATTATTTGCATGTAAATATTTTTTTTATTTTATTAAATATTTAATTTTATTGCCGTTTTAATAAAAATTTAATATTTTTTTAATGTTATAAACATTTTAATTTATTTTAAATTTAATTTATGTTTTAAAAAATATATTATTTAATGCTAATTTAAATAAAAAAATATAAAAAATTAAATAAATTTATATTATTTTTAATAATAATAGTCGGTAGTTAATTAATAAAATAACTTTTTTAATTTTAAAAAAACTAAATTTTTTAAAATTTAATTTATCGCTTAATTATTTTATTTTAATTTGTAATATTTTTAATATAATATTTTATTTTTATCGTAGCAAATAAACCTTGTTTTTTTTTGCTAAAATTAATTTTTTAGTTTTTTTTTATTATAATATTTTACTATTTATTATTGCAAAAATTAAAATTAAAATTATAATTTAGCTTAAATTATTTTAATTTTAATTGCTATTATTTTAGCTTTAAAAGTTATAACTAAAATAACCAGTATTTTTATAAATAATTTTTTTAAATTTTTAATTTTTGTTTATTTATTATATATTGCTTTATAAAAAAATATATTTATATTTTTATTAATAAATATATTATATATAATTTATATTATAAGCAAAAGTTTTACTTAATTATTTTGCTAATAATTAATATAGCTTTAAAAATACTGTTTAAATATTTAATTTAGTTTTTTTATTTGTTTAAAAAAATTATTTTTAAACTTTAATATAAATAATTTGTTTTAGTTAAAAATAATTTTATTTAATATTTTGTATTTATTAAAATATTGTTAAATAAAAATATATGTTAATTATTTTGCAGTTGCGTTTGTTTTAAAAAATAAAAAATATATATATTTTATAAATCGGTTTATAATAATTTATATTGCATTATATTACATTTTTGTTATTAAATCGGTTAATAAAAATAGTTTTGAAATAAAATTTTAAGCAATAGTATGCTATATTTAATTAAATATTTATATTAATTAAAATAATTTATATAATTTATATTGTGCTGCTTTAAATTTAACATAAATATTATATTTTTTAATAACTTTTTTAACAGCTTTTTTTAGGTTTAAAAAATTATATTTTTTTTGTAGCTTTTATACTGTTTTAATTATTTTTTAATATTTATATAAAAAATATTTATAAAATTTTTTAATAAAGTTTTAGCGTAATTTTTTAAATATTTAAATTTTTTTATAATAAATTAGTTTATTATAATTATATTTTTTTAAACTTTATATTTTAGCCCGTTTTTGCTAATTTTATTATTGTTAAATTTGTTTAAATTATATTGCTCATAAATTTTTAAAAATTATATAAAATTTTAAGCTTTTATTTTTTTGTAAATATAATATTTAAATATTTTATTTAAATATTTTAAATTTTTTTATTTTATGTTTGCTAAAAATATCCGCTTAAATATTTTTTTTTTAATATAACATATTTTAAAATTAAACTAAAAAAAAAAAAAAATCATTTAATTTTTATATTATTTATTAATTTTTTAAGTTGTTATAAATCGGGTTGAATTTTTGTAATTTAAATAAATTTTAATTAATTTTATTATTTTTATAAAAAAAAGTTTTTATTTTTTAAGTGCTGTAATAATTGCAAAAAGTTTTTTGTTATAAATTAAATATTATAACGTTGCATTTTATAATGCTTTTAAATAATAAGCTATTAAATGCTATTTTTTATTTTTTTTAATTGTTTAAATATTTTAGTAATTATTTTATTTAATATATTTATTTTAAGTTTTTTTTTTTAAATAAATTAAATAATTTAACCATTAAATTAAATATTATTTAAAATTTTAACTATTTAAATATTTTTTTAGCTTTTTTTAATATAAAAAATGTTTTTTTTTATATTTTTTTGTTATATATTTAATAAGTTCTTAAGCTATTTTATTAAAATTTTTAATTAATAATTAAATATAGTTTAAAAATTTTAATGCTTGTTATATATCCGTAATTATAGCTGGGTTAAAAATTTTTTAGTTATATATTGTTTTAATTTTAACTTGTTATATTTAAATTTGTTTTAAAATAATTATATATTTTAAAAAATTAACTTTTTATATATGCTATTTATATTTTTTACTATATAAGCGCAGTTTAGCATTTTATAATATTTTTAATATTAATTTTATATATTTTTTATATTTTTTTAAAATATTAAAATAAATTTAAATATTATTTAAATATATAAATATAAATTTGTCGATAAATTTTTTAAGTATTGTTATTATTATTTGTTAAAAATTAGCTGGTATATTTTGTAATTTTTTTAGTATAACGAAATATTTATAAAATTTATAAATATTACGAACCAATAAACAGGCGACCTATTAAAAAACCAAAGTAACCAAAAAAAACCCAATAAAAAGTACGAAGCAAACTAAAAAAAAAAAGCCACGGGCATGGGTATAGTTACGTAATACGCAGCTCTATAAAAGTTACAAAGTAAAATGCTCTAAAAAATCTATAAAGCATACAAAGCAAAGTGTTCTGTAAAAAAATAAAAGCAAAGTGTTTTTATTGCTTTATAAAGCAAATAAAACAACAGGCATTTAAGTTAAAAAAAAACAGTTTATATAATAGTAATAAGTTTTTTTATATATTTAGTTAGTTTTTATTTTACAATTTAATTTAAATATATAGCGACTTTTTATAATAACTGTATAAAAATATTTCTAATAACCTTAGTATAATTTTTACCAACGTTATAATAATTTTTTTAATTATTATTTAGCACGATTTTATATAAAAAGTTTTAATTATACCACGTTTATACAAACTTAAGGTTTGTTATATTTTAAATTGTTATTTAATTAGTATTTAAAATAACTAAAAAAATTATTATAGCTTTAACAAAATAACCAAACTTAACACCTGCGATAATATAATATTTATTTAACTAACTGCACAAAAAAATTCGACAACTAAAGCATTAAAACAAACAGCTTAAAAACTAATTAATTAATAACTTTAAACTTAAGTTTTTTAAGCCAGTTAAGCTAAAAAAATTCGATAATTTGCCAAGCCAGTTAAAAAAATTTTTAACTTAGGTTAAAATATATTTGCAGTATTATAAATTAAGCTTTACCACAAACGCAAAAAAAATAATAATAGTCGCGGGATATTTTATAAATAACGCGTTAAAATAGTTTTAACTTATTATAAATAATTACTTAAAAAACGCTAAAAAAAATAATTAATAGTTTGCAATTAATAACATTTTCGATAAATATAAAAAATTTAAAAAAGCTATAACTAATATATATAAAAACCTAAAAAAAGTTAAACAAGCTAAATAAAAATTAATAGCTTTAATTTAAACTAAAGCAGCGTATAAATATATAACAAAGTTTTGCAAGCAGCATGTAAAAATTAAATAAGCTAACAATAACGCAATAATAACAATTTTTTTTAACAAATTTAAAACTAAAGTTTAAAACAAGTTATATCGAAATAAAAAAAAAAGCAATTTAAAAAAATTTATTGCAAAAGCAATTAAAATTAATAATTATTTATTTAAGCAACAACTTTAAAAGTTTCGACAAAATTAAAACAATTAAATATTAAACGTAAAAAAAAAAAAAACTTAAAAATCGACAGCAACAAAAACCTATTTAAAATTTATAAAGCTTAATATAGTTATTAAAAAACAAAACTTAAATAAAATTAAATGTTATAATTGCAATTAAAAAAAACACTATGCTAAAAACTATAAAAAGCTTAAAAAATAATAAAAGTTTAAAAAACTTAAGCAAATTTTTGCAATAATAATTACGATATTATAAATTAACAATCAATAAAGCTTAAGTTAACAATAATATATTAAAAGCATATTAAATTATAACACGTGCAAAAAAAAAAACAAATATATTTAGTATATTTATTAACGAAATAATTAAAACAAGCAAAATAAAATAAATGCATTTATAATATAATTAACTATAATAAATATAACAGTTACGCAAAATAAATAAATATAAAAAATAATAACAGCTATAAAAAACTAAAATTAATTAAAAATGTTATAAAAATTAACGAAACACCTGCGATTTTACAAAGCAAAAATCCGGTTAAAAAACTAAACTAGCTTAAAAGCAACAAATATTTAAAAAAACAAAATTGCATATATTAACAATATAACTATTAAACCAAATAAAAATAAATAAAAAACGCTGTAGCAAAATTTATATAGCAAAAATATATTTAACGTAAAAAATCGATAAAATGTAAGCGCTAAATATAATAAGCAAAAAACGCAAATATAAATACTTTTAAAGCTATGCTAAACTACAAAGTATAAATATTTTTAAAAAAAATATAAATATATAATAATATTTTTATCGTAAAAGTTAAAATAAATGTTAATAAAAATTTTAATAAAGCAATACAATTAATTGCTAAAAAATATTATTATAATAAAACAATGCGGCATAAAAAGCCAAAAAATTACAACTAAAAAATAAACATTATAAAAATATCTTTTAAATAAACTGTATAATTTATTAATGTTTAATATATATTTAAAAAAAACTTAAATATATATAATTTTTAAAGCAAATAAGTAATAACGCATTATAGCAATTTTATTATAAAAGCAATATAAAAAAAGTAATAATTATTTATTAAAACTTTAATAAGTTTATAACATTTAAAATAAATTTATAATAGCTAACAAAATATATACTATAAATTATACACTAAAAACAATGTTATAACAATACGTGTAAAATATATGCCTAAGCAAAAGCTACGGAATTATAAAAATTTAAAAAACGCGCGGCACAAATTAAACAAAACCAACTTACGTTTAAAAAAAAACAAACTGTTAAAACAAATTTTAAATTAACAATATAAATAACACTAAAATATTATAACAATAAAATTATAATTATACGATTTTTAATATTAATTAAAACAATTAAAGCTTAATAACAAATAAATAAAATATTAATATAAACAAAAACGGTTAAAAAATTAAAAAAACGAACAAAAGTAATTATAACAAATTAATAATTAACTTAAAAACTAAAAATGTTTTATATTATAACAGCTAACAAAAATAAACATATTAAAATCGATTTAATATATTAAAAAAATAAGCTATAAACGTTTATAAATATAAAAGCTTAAACAAACTTTATTTTTTTACAAATTATTAAGCAGTTAAATATATTAACAAAGCTTAAAAACAATTTTTATTTATTTATAACTGTTAATAAAAATTTAATTATATATAACAACAAAATAGTTTTAAAAAAAACTGCAGCATTTTTTTTTAACATTTTAAAATATAAAAAAAAACTTATGTTTAATATTACAAAAACATTTAAATATAATATTATTTTAAAAATATTTTGGTTGCAAAAAAACAATTTTAAAATAAACTAAAAAACCGGCTAACTTTAGTAAAATATGCCAAAAAAAAAATTAACTTTTAAAAAATTTTTAACGCAAATATTAAGTAATTTTATAAAGCAATATATATAAATATATATTATAATTAAAAATTTTAAGCCGATATTTAACAGCAAAATATTATTAAAATATAAAAACTACAGTAATATATTTAATAAAACATATAATTATTTACTAAAGTATAAAGTTTAAAACTATTAAATTTTATTTAAAAAAAAAGCAATATTAAAAAAGTTTTTATTGCATTATATAAATTAAAAATAGCTACAAAAGCTTAATAAATATATTAAAAAAAATCTAGCAAAAAAATTTATATAGCATTTAATATTATTAATACGATTATTAGTGCTATAAATGCTAAAAAAGCTTAAAAAAAACAGCAAGCAACAATAAAAACTTTATATAAACTATAAAAACGTAAATAATAAAACAATTAAATTTATAAAACCGTTATTTAAAATTAATAATATAAAAAATAAATTAACGCAAATAAAATAATTTATAGCATTTAATTTATTTAACGTATATTACCAAATAAAAATAGCACTAAGTAATAAATAAAAAATAGCATTTAAAACGCTTAAAAAATTGTTTAAATATTTAGTAATACTATTTAAGTTTATTAACGCACTAGTAATATTTTAAGCATAAATTATAAACGCAGTACAAAAATTTATTAATATATTTATAATAATATATTTAAAAACGCTTAAAAAATACCAAAAGAATATAAAAAAAATACTTAAAACATTATAAAACGCAAAATTTAAAATAAATCTCAAAAAAAGCAAATTTTATACGCAAAAAATTAATTTTTTTAAATTTACGATAATTTTAAAAAAATATAAATTTAAAAATTTAAAATTTTAGCAGTAAAAAATTAACTTATATTTAAATTAACAAATAATATAAAAACATTTGTAAAATTTACAAATTATATTTAAAAATTTATTAAAAGTTTTAATAAATATATAAAACTTTTTATAAATTTAATAAAAAAAAATTTAACTTTTAAATAAAAAAACAAAAAACAAAGATTTTTTAACAAAATAAAGTTTTTAATCGTAAGCAATTCGGTTTTAAAACTATTTAACCTCGACAAAAAATTTAAAATAAAAATTAACGCTTGCAAAGCAGCGATAAATAAACAACTAAGTTAATAAAACAATAATAAAAAACTATATCCGGTAGTTTTTTTTTTAAAATTTTTTTTAAAACTAGCAGCATAATATACGCTGCTAAACAAAAAGCTTATAGCTATTATTTAAGCATTTAAAAAATAAAAACACTATTTATACGGATTAAAAAAGCTAGTAATAATATATTTTAATTATAAAAACTTTGCGATATTTATAACGTTAAAAATATTAAACAAACAACAAATTAAATAAACAGAATTTTTTTTTTAATTTAATTTTATTATCGTTTATATCAAAAAAAAAAAATGTTAAAATAAATATTTTAAGCCAATAAAATAATTATCAAAAAAAAAAAAAAAAAAAAGTTAAACATTTTTTAAAAAAATAAAACAAAAATTAATAATATTAGCTATAACACAAACAAACTATAAGTTATTTAAACAAAAAATATTAGCAGTTATTACGGCTAAATATTATTATAACAATATTAATTAATTTAATACAAAAAAACTAAAATATAACAATATTATAAGCTTGTTATATTATAAAAATAAAATATAAATATTGCCGGAGTTAAAAAAAAAGCTTGTTAAGCTAGTTTATAAATATTTATTTGCAAAATATCAAAAAATATTTAAAATTACCCAAAAAATTAAAAACCAAGCATTTTATTAAAAAAAAATAAAAAATAGGATTAAAAAAATATTAACTAAATATAATTTATGCAAAAAAAGCAAAGTACCGCAATATAAACTATATAAATTATTGCAACCTAAAAAAATATTTAACAAAGCTTAAAAATTTATTACGTTTAACTTTATTGTTAAGCTACTTAAATTAAAAAAATTAATAACAAAAATATTGTATAATTTAATACTAATTGTTATAAAAAAACTTATAAAATATAAATATTTTATACTATATTTAAAATTAAATACGGCAAAAAATTTAGCTTATATAATAATTTAATATATTTTTAGTAAATATAAAATTTTAAAAAAAATAATTATAAATAAAAAAATAACTATAGTTTTTAAGTTTTATTAATTATTAATAAAAGCATTAAAGGTTAAATACCGTATATTTACGGCTTACTACTTATAAATAAATAAACAAATAAAACGATTAAATTAAACTTTAAAGTAATATTTTTGCTGGTACTTAAACAAATAGCAAAACAATTAAATTAAACTATTGCTAAAAACAAAATATATATATAATAGTTTTAACAATAAGTTAATAAAAATGTTATTATTTAAGGTAAATTATAAATTTAACCCGGAAAAATTTAAAACGGCAATTTAAAAAATTTTTACACTTAACGCAAAAATACGGGCAAAAAAAATTATTAGCTTATAATAAAAACTATAAAATAAGCTAATATTTTTATAAAACCACATAAAAATGTATTATAACAAATATAAATTATTAAAGCTAACTTTAAAAAAAAAAAATAATATATTTTTTAAAGCGTAATATTAAAATTAAGCAACTAAACAATAAACTTAATTTTAAATAAATTAAACTTTTTAAAATAAAAAAAGCTATTTTAAAAATAAATTATTAATTTAAATTACTTAAAAAAGCTAAAATATAATCGATATTTTATATTTTTTTGTTAAAATTAGCACTTAAAAACGTTAAATTTTAAATAAAATTAAAAGTTAAACTAAATAAAAATATATATAATATTAAAAAAATATTAAATTTACGTTAAAACAAAAAAATTTATAAATATTTAGTTAAATAAAAAAAATATTTACAGAAAAAAACTATATAAAAACTTAAAAAAAACTTAAAAAACGCAATAAAAATAATTAATTAATTTTACTGTTAATATTTTAACCGGCTATTGCTAAAAAAGCAAAGTTAACTAAAAAAAAAAATTAAAAGCATTTTAGTTAATATCGAAAAAATTAATAAAAGCAGCTAGCTAAATTTGTTTTTTTTTTAATTTGCGCTGCTTTTTTTTTAAGCGCTTTTATACTTTTAATTTATTTATATTTTAAAAACTATGCTAAGCTATTTTTATATTTTTTTTATAAAAAAATTTAATTTAACAATTAAAACAAATAAAACGAGCTAAAAGTTTTTAAGCTTAGCAATTTATTTTTTAAAGCTTATTAAAAAATTTTTGTTTATACATTTGTAAACGTTAATATTTAAAAATAATATTATATAACAAATTTATAAAAACGTAATTTTTATCGCATAAAAAAAAATTAACATTATTGCAATTTTTACAACAATTAACACTATTTAATATTTTGCAAAAAAAGCTTTTGTTAAAACACTAAAAACAAAGCATAATTTTGTAGCTAAAAATTTTAATCGCAAAAAAAATAGCTTAATAGCGCTTTATAAAAATAAAATAAGTTAATTTTAAAATTTAACCTGCTATATTAACAACAAACTATAAACAGCAAAAAAAAAAAAAAAAAAAAAAAAAACATTTACAAATTTACTAAAAAGCGCACCAATATTTATTGCGGACAATAAACTTAAAAAATAAAAAAATAATATTATAAACTAACAAGCAAACAATTTATTAAAAAACTAAAGTAACCAAAAAAAACCTAATAAAAAATATAAAGCAAACTAAAAAAAAAAAGCCACGGGTATAAATATAATAATATAATATGCAACTTTATAAAGGTTATAAAGCAAAATGCTTTAAAAAATTTATAAAATATATAAAGCAAAATATTTTGTAAAAAAATAAAAGCAAAATGCTTTTATTGCTTTATAAAATAAATAAAGCAACAAATATTTAAATAAAAAAAACAGTTTATATAATAGTAATAAATTTTTTTATATATTTAATTAATTTTTATTTTATAATTTAATTTAAATATATAGCAATTTTTTGTAATAATTATATAAAAATATTTTTAATAACTTTAGTGTGATTTTTACCAACGTTATAATAATTTTTTTAATTATTACCTAGCATAATTTTATATAAAAAGCTTCGATTATACCACGTTTATACAAACTTAAAGTTTGTTACAATAAATTATTTATATTGTTATTTTTTTATTTTTTTTTGTTATATAAATTATATAATATTTATTTAATATATTTATAGTTATATATTATTTTGCTTTATTAATATTTTTTTTATTATTAATATTAATATAAAAAAATGTTTATTAAATATAATAACATTGTTTAATAGTTAATAATTTACTATTATTTAAAACTTTAGGTTTTTATTTTTGTTTAATTAAAATTTATTGTTTTTAATTTTTAATACTATTATTACTGGGTATTTAATTGGTAATATTAACTTTTAAATAAATTTTTTTGCTAAATTTTTATTAATATATTTTTGCAAAATTTTAACTTTTTGCGGGTTTATATAATAAATTTTGTAAAAAATAAACTTTTGCTTTTTTTTAATAAATATTTTATAGTTTTAATAACTATATTTTAATAGTTTTTTTTTTTTTTTAAATAAATTTTTATATTTTTTATATTTTTTTAAAATTTTATTTATAATATATTTTGTTATTGTTTTTTTTATTGTTTTTATTTACTTTATTTTTTTTACGTAATTTTTTTAGTTTTTTATCGGATAATTAAATTGCTAAATTTTAACTATAGCATTTTTAAAATAATTTTGTAATTAAAAATGTTAGCGATATTTAATATAATTTGTTTTTTATATTTTTATATAAACATAATAAAAAGTTTAGTTTTTTTAAATATTTAACCGTTATTATAATTGGAAAAATTTTTATTAAATATAATAATTCGGTAAAATTTCGTTTTATATTTTTAAAAAATTAAGTTTTGTTTTGCAATTTTAAAAACTATAATATTAATTTATATTTTTAAATTAATTAATATATTATATTGTTTTTTATTAATTTTAATTAAAGTTTTTAATTAGTTTTTTTGTTTATATTAAATTTTTTATAAAGTTTTAATTTTTATAATTATTTGTTGCTTTTTTAATAGAAACCCGAGTTATTTTTTAATTGTTATTTTTTAAGCTTAGCAAATTTTTATGCTTTTATTTTTTTAATTGCATATTTTTTGCAATAGTTATTTATATATTAATACTATTTTTTTTTTCCGATTAAGCATTATATATTTTAAAATTTTTGTTTTAACGGTTTTAAATTATTTATAAATAATTTTTTATTTTTATTTTTGCTTTTTAAGTTTTTTACAAATAATATTTTTTATATTTTTGCATTTTTTCGGTAAATTTTATAGTAAATTTTTATATAGCACAAATATTTACAAATGATTGCTTTTTAACCAATTTATATATAAAAGTTTTTTTTATATGCTTATAAATTATTTTTTAAATTTTTTGGTATATTATAAATATAGTAATACGGCTTATATTTATTGACTTTTTGTTGTTGCTCCGGCGAAAAAATAAACGTTTGCTTATATAGTTTATAAATAATTGCTATATAATATATATATTTAAATAATATTGCTTTTTTATTTTAAGCAGTGTTTATATATACCGGGCATATTTTTAATAGCATTTTATAAAACGGTTTTTTTTTATAATTATATAAGCTTTTTATTTTTTTTTTTTTGTTTAAATTATTTGTTAAATTAAATTTAGCACTGTTTTTTACTTGTTAATACTATAAATAATTGTACTTTTTATAAAATAATTAATATAAAAGTTTATATTTAGCTTTATTTTAGCGCTAATTAAAAATAGCTTTGTTTAAATGCAATTCGCAATTTTTATTTTTATAGCAAATATATTTTTGCTTAATTTATTTTAATAATTAACGCAATTTTAAACAAAATTCGCCTGCTTTTTTTTTAAACTGTTATAAATAAAACATTTATTTTGTTTTAATATAAAACTATTATTTTAATAAATAATTGCGATATTATATTTAGCTTTCGAAAATTTTTTTTTTTTTTTTGCTTTTTAATTAGTTATTATTATTTTAAATTGCTATAGTTTTTGCTTTTTTCGGCTGAAAAACTTTTTTTTCTAATATTTTTTTTAACCGTTTGGTTTTTTATTAAACCGGCAATTTTTTTTAAAATATTTTTTTTTGCTACAGTTAAAATATTTAACCTATAATATATTTTTAAAAAGTTTTTATTAAATTATGTTTATTTTGTTTGTTTTTTACTTTTTGTTGTTTTAAACATTTTTAGTTTTTTTTAAAGCTTTTTTTTTTAAAAAATATTAATTAAAAATTTTTTTATCGATTATAATTGCTATATCGATATATTTTTCAAGTGTATTTAATTTATTTATTTTAAATAGTTTATTTTATACCTATATTTTAAGCTTTTTATAAAACAAATAAAATAAAGTTAACTTTAATAATTTTAAAATTGCTGCTAATTATTTAAATTTTATAGCATATTTTAATGTTTGTATTTTTTGCTTAAGTTAATGCAGTTATTTTTAGCGTGTTTTGCTTTTTTAATATTTTTAAATAATGTTTTTTTATGTTTTTTAAATTTATTATAATTTGCGAAAATTTTTTTTGTTTTTTTTAAGGTTTTTTTTTACTGTTAGCTTTTAAAAATTTTTTAAAAATTAGCTTAAATTATTTAAGTATTTTTTTTGCTAAAAATTGCGATATAGCTATTATTTTTTGGTTATTTTTTATAATTAAAAATAAATACTATTTTAAGTAAAATCGTATATAAATTAAAAATATATTTATATTAATAAATTTATTATACGGTTTAAAAGCTATAAATTTAAATTTTTTTATGTTTAGTAGTTTTATTATTGTTGCTAATTTTTTAATAATATTAAAAGTGGTAAAAATAATATGCTATTGTTTTTTTGGGCTATTTATATAGTTTTTTCTAGTGTTAACGTGCTTGTTGTAATTAGTTTAAATGTTTGGGGTGCCGGTTGTTAAGCCACTAGTTTTAAAATTAATAACGTAATTACCGTAGTTTAAGTAATTAATTTTTATATAGCTTGGCTAGCTTGTAATATTGTTAAAGTTTTTTATATTACTAGCAAAGTTATATTTTAATTTGCTAATAATGTAATTAATATTTTTAGGGTCGCTTTTAAAAGCAACAACGGTAAAACAAACGTAATAATTTTAAGTGCTAGGAAAAAAAAAACAAGTGTTGTAAATTTTAAAGCTAACAGTGCTAGTGTAAATAATTTAAATGTTGCTGTTTTTTTTTTTTTTGTTTATAAAGTTATTTAAAAATTTTCGAATTTTGTTTTTGCTGCTTAAATTTATTTTATTGTTATTTTTAGTTTATATTATAATCGTGTTTTTAATTATTTTTTAAGCTTAATTTTATATTTTTAAGCTTATAATTTAATTAATTAATTTATTTTTATTTTTTAAAAAAGGTTAAAGTTTTTAGCTTATTTTTATTTGTTTTTAAATGTTAATAAAGTATACTTTTTTTTAATGCTTTTTTTAGTTTTGCTTTTTAATATTAATATTTATAACAATATTAATTCCTATTAATTAAAAAGCTATTAAAGTGTAATAAACCTATTATATAACAATATAATAAATTTGTTGGGGATTTTTAATTTATAGGTAACAGCATAAAAATTAGCAAATGTTTGTTAAAAAAGTTTATTATATTTTTATTACTGTGCAACAAAAAATATTACTAAACGTTAAAATAATAAATATATTAATGCTTAATAATTTTAAGTTAATAGCTAAAAAATAAAAATAAACGAGTAACTAAATATAAAAAATGCATAATTATATAAACATAAAAAATGTAATAATCGCTTAAATTACCGCAAGCCTAGTAAGCTATAAATCACTGTAAGCCTAGTAAACTATAAATTATTATAAGCCTAGTAAGCTATAAATCACTGTAAGCCTGGTAAACCAGGTAAATAGTCACATAACAAAAAAAAAGCATAAGTGCGGAAAAAAAAACAAGTGCGGAAAAAAAAAAAGAAATATTGGGCCGCCATTTAGTTCACCCTTGTACCAACACGTATTTGTAATAAAGGATTAAATATCGCGAATTTTTTACATTTAGCCGAAAATATTGCTTTACAGTAAAATTATAGCAACCTTTAAAAACAAAACAAAAATAATTATTTATATATTAATTTGCTAATATTTACAAAAGATAATTACGTTTTAAACCGAAACAATATAAATATTTTATTTTTGCTTAGCAACACTAATATTTTTAGCCTTAGGGTATAAAGTTTGGCTGCAAACATAAACTTATAAAAACTTTAAAAAAAACTAATTTAAAAAGCTTATTTTAGCTCTCGTTAAACTTAAACTTAAAACACCAATTTATATTTAAATAATATTTTAACTTAAAGCAATTTTAAAAAAAATTTTAATTTTACCGCAATTTTGTTTTTTAGCAATATTATACCTATTTTTTAGCTTATATACAGCAAATATATCGACTAAACGAAACGTAGCAAATATTATTACAGCTGCTAGCAGCTTCGCTATTATAATACTAAAAATTAAAATAGCTAATGCAAAAGTTAATTTGTTTACCAACTTAAAAAATCAAAACAACTACTATAAATAGCATTTCGGCATAAAAACGGTAATAAAAGCAATAAATATTTACAAATTTACTATTAAGCTATTATTAAAAACCGCAAAATAAATGCTATAGCATTTAAAAATAAAATAGCAAACCGTTTAAAAAAAAAGTATTTTTTTGCTATAAAACAGCTTTATTTTGTTGCAAAACTTAAAAACGGCATATATTTTTATAATTGCTAAAATGTTTAACTAGGCAAACAACAAATATAATAAAAAAAAAGTTATATTATTTTTATAATTGTTTAATAAATAAAACGGTATAACTATTAAAAATTTTTTCACGGTTTAAAAACTAGCCGATAAAATTCGCAAAATATAAAAAAAATATATTAAAATAAAAGCTAGCTACAAATTTCCCGAAAGCTATCTCACAGTATATTTCGTTAAAAAATTTAGCGAGAATTTTAAGGCTTAAGCGTAAGTTTTCTAGATTTGTATAGGTAAAATAACTTTAATATTTGCTAACGTAATTACAACAGCAAAAGCGAAAAAAACCTAAATAAAGCAAAACGGCTAATCGACAAGCGATAATATACTAACGCTAGCAGCAACATTAAATAATATAAAAAATAAAAAATAAACGTTAATTATAACTCCGATAAATAACAAAAAAACAATAATAGTTAGGCAAAAAAAAATGCGGGCACTGCGATAAGCTTAAACATATAAAAGCAAAATACTAAAAATTATATACCAAGCTTTAAAACCAAGCTTAAATAAAACGAAAAAAAAAAACAGCAAACAAATAGCAAAAAAAATAATAATAAAAACATTATTAACATTGCGTCCGGCTTTTAAAAGCAATAGTAATAACAGCAATATAATAAATATTATATAAATTATTTAAAATTATTTTATGCTATATAATTTGTTATTTATCGTTTTAAATTTTGTTAATGCAACAATTTAACTGCTATTATTACTAATTTTACTTTAATTTTTTTAAACATATATATATTTTTTTTTTATTATATTGTTAAAAAAATTTTGTTAAAAAAACTTTATTAAAAATATCCCGTACAGTAATTATATTATAAATAAACATATAGTTAACTAATATATAATAAATTATTTACTATAAAAAGTTTAAGTTTTAAACTTAAAATATGCTTAATATATTACTTAAAATAAAAACAACTTGTTAAACTATAAAAAATTTAATCTAGGGGAAATAACGATAAAAAATATTAAAAAAATTAAAATTTTTATAAAAAAAAAAAAAACTTTGTTAAGCGATATGCTATAACAACTAGTTTTACCAAAATAATTTTTATTAATATATTATATGCTTTTAAACTAAGTGTTAACTTAATTTTTATTACTTAATTTTTTAACAAAAAAACAAAAATAACTTTTACAAAAAACGAGTGTACTATATATTTTTTTAGGCCGTTAAAAGTTGTTATTTTAACACTTTGTTTTGGGAATTTTTTTATATTGTTTATTAACTGCTTTATATTTTTAGCACTAGCAGCGTATTTTATAAGCTTTAAAACAAAACTATAGCATAAAAAAATAAAACATTTTAGTAAAAAATTTTTTTTAAAGCTAAAAAAAATTATAAAAAGCATAAATAACGCTAAGCCGTACTGCATTTATAAAATATATATTTTTAAAAAAATAAAAAAAAGGCTTTACAAAAGAAATTTTTTTTAAAAAAAATATATCGGTAAAATTATATTTGTTAATGTTTGCAGTTTTTATTATATTACAAAGTTTAAAAAAAAATATTAGCTTATAATAATAAATATTTACAGCTAATTTTATAAATTAAAAACTATAAACAACTAAAAATTAATATGGTTAATTATAAAAAAGTTTGTTAATAAGCTATAAGGTTTTAAACACTAAAGCAAAAAATATTGCTTAATTTATATAAATAAAGCCGAAAAGTTTATATTTAAAAACGCTAAATAATAAACGCTTTAAAAAAGCATAAAAATTTAACTTGCATTAACCAAACAATATTAAAGCAATAAAATGGCAAAAAGTTTTAATATTATTATATAAAATAAATTATTTTTTACGATAATAAAAAAGATTATTTTATTACGTTATTAATTAAAGGTAGCAATAATTATTAATTATTTACGCAATAAAAGCTTTTATATAGCTTTAAATATTATACTTTTTAAGCAAGCATATAAATAAAAACTAACAGTTAACTATATTTACTAACTAGGCACAAAAATTTTATATTTATTACTTAGCACCAAGCAAAAAAAGCTTTATTTAAAAGCGGCACCTAGCATTTTAATAAAATATAGCAGTAACTTTATTTACCGAGTGCTAACAGCAAACGAAAAAATAATCAAAATTGCAAAGTAAAACGCTTGTTTTAACAAAAAAAAAGCTGCAAAACTAAAAATAATATTTATAAACGTTTAAACAAATAACTTTAAAAAAACACCGGAAATAAAAATATTTATTATTTTATTACCTAAAAAAAGCGCTAAAACATTATTAATTTTAGCTAAAGCACTATAACAAAAACCGATTTATTAATTGCATTTAATTTTATTATTTTTATTGCAAATTTATTTAAAACAGGTATAAATTAACCTGTACTTAAATATTTCAAACTAAAATATTTATTTAAAAGTTGTTATTTTTTGCTAAACTTTAATATTTAAGCTTTTTATACAATTTTAGCGCTTATAATATTTATTAAAACTTATAAAAAAAATATAAAGCTAATAACAATAAAAAAAGCACTTAATAATTTTAATAAAAATAAATAGTAAAATATTATAAAAATAAAACATAAGTTATTAATTAATAACAGCACTTAAAAATTAGTGGCGAAAAAAAAATATACGTGCTGCAAAAAAAATAGGTTTACAAATTAAAACAAAAACTTAATAATAAAGTTACCCGTTTTAAGGCTAAATAAATAATCCAGAGTTTTAAATAAATTAAAAAAATTAATTATTTTAAAACCTTTGCGTTTGTGGTAAAGCTAATAAGCTATAAAGTTTTATTTGCGATTTTTGCAACGTAAAACCTGAAAATTAAACAAATAAACATAAAAACAGCGTTTTTTTAGGGAAAAATAAAAAAATATATATATATCAAACAACTTGACGAGTTTACCGATAATACCAAGCAAATATACAAGTTAAAACAGGTACTATATAAATTAAAGCAAACATTAAAAATATAGTTTAAAACATTATTAAACTTTTTACGCATATTAAAGTTCGAGCTATTATTTATAAACTATAGTATTTTTGCAAACATTAAAACAGGCATTTTTATTGTTATATATATCGACAATTTGCTTATAGTAAGCAAAAATTTTTTAAAAATTAAAAATGTTAAAATTGCTTTTAAAAATATATTTAAATAATAAACTTAGGTTTTTGCTAATATTACTTAGGCATATAAATATAATGTAACCGCAAAAACAAAATTATTTATTTTAATTAACAAAAATATATCGACAAAATATTTAATTAACACAGATTAAAAAATTGCAAGTTTACCAACACATTTATAATAATAATAAAGCTATAAAAAGCTAAAAACGGGTTTATATATTTAGCAAAAAATAAATATAAATACTAGTTTATTATAAAATGTTTAATATATTTAATGCTTAAAATATAACTAAACATAGTGTTTGCGGTTTTATATATTAGCAAATATTTATTTAATTTAACTTTAATTTATAAAGCAACAATTAAAAAAATAATGCGGTATTTATTAAGGTTTAAAATATATTGCTTTGTTTTAACAAAATTATTAAAGCTTTTAACGGGCTAAATTAATGCCGATTAAAAAAAAAATTTAAACACGCAAAAATTAACCTTAGGGTATATTTTTAATTTTAGCAGCAAAACAATTAGCTGGTTATTAAAATTATAACAAATTATTGTTTTGTTAACGTGCGAAGCTAAATACCGAGAAATAATTAACGCGGCAAAAAAAGCAATATAGCTATTTCGATTATATAGCAAACTAAGTTTTAAACGTTAAACTAGCAGCAAAAAATTAAATGTTAAAAAATTAAATGCTGTAATAATATATAGTAATAATTAAAAAACAATTGCATTAGCAAAAAACCTAACAAAGTATAATAAAAATTAATATATTAACATTTAAGCACATTTTATTTAAAAACAAATTAAGTGAAAAACAATATAGCTGTAATAAATTCGTATAAAAAATATAATAGCAAATAGCTTTACTAAACCACTATTTAAAAATTTGTTTAAAAAATTTAAAAAAACGCTTAGGTTATAAAAAATACTTGGAAATTAAGCTTAAAACACTTAAAAAAACTAGCAAACCTAAAAAAATAAAAAAAAAATGCTAAACTAAATTAAAAAGCAAAAATAAAGCCATTTATACTGCAGCTGCAAAAAAAAAAATATAAATAACAAAGTTTATTTTTGCAATTATAAGCGTAGCTAAGCATTTATCGAAACCGCACAGTAAATCACATCTTTAAAAACAAAATTTATAAAAATAATAACTATTTAGGTACGGGCACCGGCAATAAAAAAGCAATTATTATTTTATTAACTACGCTAAAAAACCCGAAGCACATTAATGCTGCAAAAGCAAACATCAATATTTTATATACCGATAATGCTGCGAAAGCATTAAAATCGGGCTTTATTGCCGCGAAAGCTAACTATTGCTGCGGTATTAATATAATATTATTATCGCGAAGCAACTAATATTTTTACATACGCGGCGTTTTTTATATATATAAAGCATTTAAGTTTGCAAAAATGATTAGCATTTTTATACGCAGCGTTTTTTTTATATAAAGCATTTTTTTAAGCAAAAGTGTTAAAAATAAATTAAGTTAAATAGTTACATTATATATTAAAACATTTAAAAATATAAAAAGCACAAATATTTTGTTTATATATATATATAAAACTTTTTCCACTTTTTTTAAATAAATAGTTAAGTTAAATATAACGCTTATATATTTATTATTTTAATAATTATAAATTAATAGCAAGCGGCCTGTTAAAAAACTAAGGTAATTAAAACACCTAATAAAAAACACAAAGCTAACTTGAAAAAAAAAGCTATAAATATAGGTGCAATTATATAATATGTAGTTTTATAAAAATTAAAAACAAAATATTTTTAATGCTTTAAAAATGTTACGAACTAACGAGCGGGCGGCTTGTTAAAAAATTAAGGTGACCAAAAAAAACTTAATAAAAAGCACGAGGCAAACTAAAGGAAAAAGCTACGGGCATAAATATAGTTACATAATATGTAGCTTTGCAAAAGTTATAAAGCAAAGTGCTTTAAAAAATTTATAAAGCATATAAAGCAAAGTGCTTTGTAAAAAAATAAAAACAAGGTGTTTTTATTGCTTTATAAAGCGGGTAAAATAACAGGCATTTTAGGTAAAAAAAAAAACGGTTTATATAATAGTAATAAGTTTTTTTATATGTTTAATTAGTTTTTATTTCACAATTTAATTTAAGCATATAATAATTTTTTAAAACAATTATATAAAAGTATTTTTGACGACTTTAGTATAATTTTTACTAACGTTATAATAATTTTTTTAGTTATTACTTAGCACGATTTTATATCGGAAGCTTCGATTATATTACGTTTATATAAACTTAAAATTTGTTATATTTTAAATTATTATTTAATTAGTGTTTAAAATAACTAAAAAAATTACTATAGCTTTAACAAAACAATTAAATTTAATATTTGCGATAGTATAATATTTATTTAATTAATTGCACAAAAAAATTTAATAACTAAAACATTAAAACAAACAGCTTAAAAATTAACTAATTAATAATTTTAAACTTAGGTTTTTTAAGCTAATTAAGCTAAAAAGGTTTAATGGTTTGCAAAATTAGTTAAAAGAATTTTTAACTTAAATTAAAGTGTATTTGCTATATTATAAATTAAGCTTTACTATAAACGCAAAAAAAGTAATAATAGTCGCGGGGTGTTTTACAAATAACGCGTTAAAATAATATTAATTTATTATAAATAATTACTTAAAAAACGCTAAAAAAATAATTAATAGTTTATAATTAATAATATTTTTAACAAATATAAAAAATTCGAAAAAGTTATAATTAATATATATAAAAACTTAAAAAAAGTTAAATAAGCTAAATAAAAGTTAATAGCTTTAATTTAAATTAAAGCAGCATATAAATATGCAACGAAATTTCGCAAGCAGCATACAAAAACTAAATAAGCTAACAATAATACAATAATAACGATTTTTTTTAACGGATTTAAAACTAAAGTTTAAAACAAATTATATTAAAATAAAAAAAAAGGCGATTTAAAAAAATTTATTGCAAAAGCGATCAAAATTAACAGTTGTTTATATAAGCAACGATTTTAAAAATTTTAACAAAATTAAAACAATTAAATATTAAACGTAAAAAAAAAAAAGCTTAAAAATTAACAGCAATAAAAACCTATTTAAAATTTATAAAGCTTGATGCAATTACTAAAAAGCAAAACTTAAGCAAAATTAAATGTTATAATTATAATCAAAAAAAATATTACGCTAAAAACTGCAAAAAGTTTAAAAAACAACAAAAGCTTAAAAAACTTAAGCAAATTTTTGCAATAATAGTCGCAATATTACGGATTAGCAATTAATAAAACTTAAATTAATAATAACATATTAAAAATATACCTAGTTATAATACGTGCAAAAAAAAAAACAAATATATTTAGCATACCCGGCTACAAAACAATTAAAACAAGCAAAACAAAATAAATGCACTTGCAATATAATTAATTATAATAAATACAACAGCTATATAAAATAAATAAACATAAAAAATAACAACAATTATAAAAAACCAAAATTAATTAAAAATGTTATAAAAATTAACAAAACATTTGCGATTTTACAAAGTAAAAATCCGGTTAAAAAACTAAATTAGCTTAAAAGCAACAAATATTTAAAAAAATAAAATTGTATATTTTAGCAATATAATTATTAAACCAAATAAAAATAAATAAAAAACGCTGTAACAAAATTTATACAGCAAAAATATATTTAACAAAAAAAGCTAACAAAACGCAAACGTTAAATATAATAGGCAAAAAACGCAAACACAAATATTTTTAAAGCTATGCTAAACTACAAAATATAAGCATTTTTAAAAAATATACAAATATATAACGATATTTTTATTGTAAAAGCCGGAACAAATGTTAGTAAAAATATAAGTAAAGCAATACGACTAATTGCTAAAAAATATTATTACAATAAAACTATGCAATATAAAAAGCTAGAAAAGTTACAGCTAAAAAATAAATATTACAAAAATATTTTTTAAATAAATTGTATAACTTATTGATATTTAACATATATTCGAAAAAAACTTAAATATATATAGTTTTTAAAACAAATAAATAATAACGCACTATAGCAATTTTATTATAAAAGCGATATAAAAAAAATAATAATTATTTATTAAAATTTTAACAAATTTGCAACATTTAAAATAAATTTATAATAGCTAACAAAATGTATACTATAAATTACAAACTAAAAATAGTGCTATAATAACGCGTGCAAAATATATGCCCAAGCAAAAGCTACGGAGTTACAAAAACTTAAAAAACGCGCGGCATAAATTAAACAAAATTAACTTACGTTTAAAAAAAAAAAAACTATTAAAATAAATTTTAAGTTAATAATACAAACAACACTAAAATATTATAACAATAAAATTATAATTATATAGCTTTTAATATTAATTAAAGCGATTAAAGCTTAACAATAAAGAAACGAAATGCTAATACGAATAAAAACAGTTAAAAAATTAAAAAACAACTAAAAATAGTTATAACAAATCAACAATTAATTTAAAAGCTAAAAATATTTTATGCTATAACAGCTAACAAAAGCAAATATATTAAAATTAATTTAATATATTAAAAAAATAAGCTATAAACGTTTATAAATATAAAAGTTTAAGCAAGCTTTATTTTTTTACAAGTTATTAAACAGTTAAATATATTAACAAAGCTTAAAAACGATTTTTATTTATTTATAACCGTTAATAAAAGTTTAATTGCGTATAACGACAAAATAGTTTTAAAAAAAACTGCAGCACTTTTTTTTAATATTTTAAAACACAAAAAAAAACTTATGCTCGACATTACAAAAATATTTAGGTACGATATTATTTTAAAAATACCTTGGTTGCAAAAAAATAATTTTAAAATAAACTAAAAAACCGGCTAACTTTAGTAAAATATATTAAAAAAAAATTAACCTTTAAAAAACTTTTAATGCAAACATTAAATAATTTTAAAAAGCAATATATGCAAATATATATTATAATTAAAAACTTTAAGCCGATATTTAATAATAAAATATTATTAAAATATAAAAATTATAGCGACATGTTTAGTAAAATATACAATTATTTACTAAAGCATAAAATTTAAAACTATTAAATTTTACTTAAAAAAAAAGCAGTATTAAAAAAGTTTTTACTGCATTATATAAATTAAAAACAGTTATAAAAGTTTAACAAATATATTAAAAAAAATCTGGCAAAAAAATTTATACGGCATTTAACGTTATTAATATAATCGCCGGTGCTATAAATGCTAAAAAAACTTAAAAAAAAACGGCAAATAACAATAAAAACTTTGTATAAACTATAAAAACATAAATAATAAAACAGTTAAATTTATAAAACTATTACTTAAAATTAACGATATAAAAAATAAATTAACGCGAATAAAATAATTTATAGCATTTAATTTATCTAATATATATTACCAAACAAAAATAACGCTAAATAATAAATAAAAAACGGCATTTAAAACGCTAAAAAAATTGTTTAAATATTTAATAATATTATTTAAATTTATTAACGCACTAATAATATTGTAACATAAATTACGGACGTAATATAAAAATTTATTAATATATTTGTAATAATATATTTAAACAATTTATTAATATATTTAAAAACACTTAAAAAATACCGAAAATATATAAAAAAGGTATTTAAAGCGTTATAAAACGCAAAGTTTAAAGTAAACCTTAAAAAAAGCAAATTTTATACGCAAAAAATTAATTTTTTAAAATTTATAATAACTTTAAAAAAAATGCAAATTTAAAAATTTAAAATTTTAGCAGTAAAAAATTAGCTTATATTTAAATCAACAAATAATATAAAAACATTTATAAAATTTATAAATTATATTTGAAAATTTGTTAAAAATTTTAATAAATATATAAAATTTTTTACAGACTTAATGAAAAAAAATTTAATTTTTAAATAAAAAAACAAAAAACAAAAGTTTTTTAACAAGGTTAAATTTTTAATCGTAAGCGATTTAGTTTTAAAATTATTTAATTTTAATAAAAAATTCGAAATAAAAGTTAACGCTTGTAAAGCAGCAATAAGCAAGCAATTAAATTAACAAAACAATAATAAAAAATTATATTTGGTAGCTTTTTTTTAAAAAAAATTCTTAGGACTAGCAGTACAATATATATTGCTAAACAAAAAGCTTATAACTATTATTTAAGCATTTAAAAAATAAAAAGATTATTTATACAAATTAAAAAAACTAATAATAATATATTTTAATTATAAAAATTTTATAACATTTATAATATTAAAAATATTAAATAAATAATAAATTAAATAAACGGAATTTTTTTTTTAATTTAATTTTATTATTGTTTATATTAAAAAAAAATATTTAAGCAAATATTTTAAGCTAACGAAGCAATTATTAAAAAAAAAAAAAAAAAAAAATTAAACATTTTTTAAAAAAACAAAATAAAAATTAATAATATTAGCTATAATATAAATAAACTATAAATTATTTAAACAAAAAATATTAGCAATTATTACGGCTAAATATTATTATAACAATATTAATTAGTTTAATATAAAAAAACTAAAATATAACAATATTATAAGCTTGCTATATTATAAAAATAAAGTATAAATATTATCGGAATTAAAAAAAAAGCTTGTTAAATTAGCTTACAAATATTTATTCGCGAAATATTAAAAAATATTTAAAATTACTTAAAAAATTAAAAACTAAACATTTTACTAAAAAAAAATAAAAAATATAATTAAAAAAATATTGGCCAAGTATAATTTATATAAAAAAAGCAAAGCACCGCGTTATAAACTATACAAATTATTGCAACTTAAAAATATATTTAATAAAACTTAAAAGTTTATTGCGTTTAATTTTATCGTTAAATTGCTTAAATCGAAAAAACTAATAATAAAAATGTTATATAACTTAATATTAATTATTGTAAAAAAACTTATAAAATATAAATATTTTATATTATATTTAAAATTAAATACGGCAGAAAATTTAGCTTATATAATAACCCAACATATTTTTAATAAACATAAAATTTTAAAAAAAGTAATTACGGATAAAAAAATAATTATAGCTTTTAAATTTTATTAATTGTTAATAAAAATATTAAAAATTAAACACTATATATTTACGGTTTATTATTTACAAACAAATAAACAAACAAAGCAATTAAATTAAACTTTAAAGCAGTATTTTTATTGTTACCTTAATAAATAGCAAAACAACTAGGTTAAACTATTGCTAAAAACAAAATATATATATAATAATTTTAATAATAAATTAATAAAAATGCTATTATTTAAAGCAAATTATAAATTTAACCTAAAAAGGTATAAAACGGCAATTTAAGAAATTTTTGCACTTAACGCAAAAATATAAGCAAAAAAAATTATCGGCTTATAACGAAAACTATAAAATAAGCTAATATTTTTACAAAACTGCATAAAAACGTATTATAACAAATATAAATTGTTAAAGCTAACCTTAAAAAAAAAATAAAATATATTTTTTAAAGCGTAACATTAAAACAAAGCGACCAAGCAATAAATTTAATTTTAAACAAATTAAACTTTTTAAAATAAAAAAAGTTATTTTAAAAATAAACTATTAATTTAAATTGCTTAAAAAAGCTAAAATATAATTAACGTTTTATATTTTTTTGTTAAAATTAGCACTTAAAAACGCTAAACTTTAAACAAAATTAAAAATTAAATTAAATAAAAATATATATAATGTCAAAAAAATATTAAATTTACGTTAAAACAAAAAAACTTATAAATATGTAATTAAGTAAAAAAAGTACTTATATAAAAAAACTATATAAAAACTTAAAAAAAATTTAAAAAATGCGATAAAAATAATTAATTAGTTTTACCGTTAGCACTTTAACTAATTAACGCTAAAAAAGTAAAGTTAACCGCAAAAAAAAAATTAAAAATATTTTAATCGATGTTAAAATTTATATTAAAAACAAAGTTAAAAAAAACTTTTTTAAGTTTTTGCTTAGCAGTTTTTATTTCGTTTAAAAATTTAAAATTTTTGCAAAAAAATTTGTTATTTTTATTTTTTAAAATATTGTTTTATTTTTTTAAACGCTTTAAACAAGCAAACTAAGTAAAAATTTTATTTTAAATATAAAAAAAAATTTTTTAATTTTAACGGAAAGCTTTTTAAGCTTCGAAAAAAAATTTCTAAAAAAAGCTTAATTAAAAGCAAGCGTTTTTCCGTTTTTTTCGTATGCAACAACGCTTTTTAGCGACACGGGTTAAGCTAGTAGTATAAAAAAGCATTATATATAAGCGCTTATAACAAACATAAACTAAGCAGCAAAAACTGCAGTTAAAATTTCGAAAACAAGTAAGCTAAAAAAAAATGCAACGCAAATAAAAATTAAAAAAATACTAAATTTGTTTAAATAATCTGCTAAAAAATTTCGGGCGCAAGCAAACTAAAAAAAAAAACATCGCGACAACAAACATATATATAAAGCAAAAAAAAAAAAAATAATTTACCGAAAAAAATTTATTATTATTAAAAACGATAATAAAAAAAAAAAATAATATTACGAGCTAACAAAACTTAAAGCTTATTAAGTAAGCTTAGCATAAAATAAATTACGGTAACTAAAAAAAAAAAAAAAACCAGACTATAAAAGCAAGCTATAATTTTAATTACGTAACAAGTCACTCGGTTATTTAAAGCATTAAAGTTACTATAAAAATAACTAAATAATTAAAATAACTAAAGCAATTTTACTACAAAAAAATAATTAATAAAAAAAAACGGTTTATATAATAATAATAAGTTTTTTTATATATTTAGTTAGTTTTTATTTTATAATTTAATTTAAACATATAGCGATTTTTTAAAATAATTATATAAAAATATTTTTAACAACTTTAGTGTAATTTTTACTAACGTTACGATAATTTTTTTAGTTGTTATTTAGCACGATTTTTTACGGGAGCTTTAATTATACCACGCTTATACAAACTTAAAGTTTGTTACAATATTATATAACTATATTTATATTTATAGCTTTTTTTTTAAATTAGCTTTATATTTTTTATTAAATTTTTATTGGTTATTTTAATTTTTTAATAAGCCGCTTGCTAATAATTTATAATATTATTTTTTTTTTAGGTTTATTATTTGCAATAAATATTAGCGCGCTTTTTACTTTGTAAATTTTATATGTTTTTTTTATTTATAATTTATTGTTAATATAACAAATTAAATTTTAAAGTTCGCTATGTTTTTATTTATTGTTTGCTGTTATAACATTTTTTTAGCTATAAAAAGTTTTGGCTTTAAAATTATACTTTATTTTTGCTGCTTTAAAAAATTTTTATTTATAAAATGTTAAATAGTATTAATTATTACAAAAATTGCAATAATGTTAATTTTATTACTTATAATAAAAATTATATTTTTATTAATTTGCTTAAATATATTATTATTAAATATTAACGATTTTAAAAAAAAATGTTTAATTAATTAATAACTTTAAAAACTAGTCGGTTAATTAATATGTTTTAATTGTTAAACAAAATTTTTTTTGTTTTAAAAATGTAAAAATAGCTTAATAAAATTTTAAAAATTTAAAAAATTAAAAAAGCAAAAATATTTTGGTGGTTTTATAAGTCGTTTTAACATTGTTATATTTTTTAAGTTAGTGTTTTCACCAGCTAGCTACGAGATACTGTTTATAAAACGCTGTTTATAAAACGCCGTTATAAAAATAAAGTTTTAAAAAATACCGTCCTATTAATTTAACATATTTAAAAAAGCAAAAATGTTTAGCAAAAAAACAACTTTTTTATGTAATTTTTCTGTTTTTTTTGCTTTTATTAATTAAAGTGCGTTTAATTTTTTTTAAGTTAATTTTGTTTTTTTAGCGCTAGTTAATTAAAATATTAACAGTAAAATTAATTAATTATTTTTATTGCATTTTTTAATTTTCTTTTTAAGTTTTTATATAGTTTTTTTATATAAATATTTATAAATTTTATTTTTTTAATATTTTATATATTTTTAACTAAAGTTTAGCGTTTTTAATTGTTAATTTTAATATAAAATATAAAATAATAATTATATTTTAGCTTTTTTAAATAATTTAAATTAATAATTAATTTTTAAAATAAATTCTTTTATTTTAAAAAGTTTAATTTGCTTAAAATTAAATTTATTGCTTAATTGTTTAATTTTAATATTATGCTTTAAAAAAATATATTTTTTTAAAATTAGCTTTAATAATTTATATTTGTTATAATATTTTTTTATGCGGTTTTAAAAAAATACTAGCTTGTTTTATAATTTCCGTTATAAATTAATAATTTTTTTTGCCTGTGTTTTTGCATTAAATGCAAAAAATATTTAAATTATTATTTTATATTTTTTTAGGTTAAATATATAATTTGCTTTAAATAATAACATTTTTATTAACTTGGTATTAAAATTATTATATATAATTTATTTTTCGCAATAATTTAACTTAGTTGTTTTACTGTTTATTAAAGTAGCAGTAAAAACATTACTTTAAAATTTAATTTAATTGTTTTATTTGTTTATTTATTTATAAATAATAAGCTATAAATATATAATGTTTAATTTTTAATATTTTTATTAACAATTAATAAAATTTAAAAGCTATAATTGTTTTTTTATTAATAATTATTTTTTTTAATATTTTGTATTTGCTAAAAATATATTAAATTATTATATAAGCTAAGTTTTTTACCGTATGTAATTTTAAATATAATATAAAATATTTATATTTTATAAATTTTTTTATAATGATTAATATTAAATTATATAATATTTTATTATTAGTTTTTTTAACTTAGGTAATTTAACAATAAAATTAAATGCAATAAAGTTTTAAACTTTATTAAATATATTTTTAAATTATAATAATTTATATAGTTTATATTATAACGCTTTGTTTTTTTATATAAATTATATTTTGGTAATATTTTTTTAATTATATTTTTTATTTTCTTTTAATAAAATGCTTAATTTTTAATTTTTTCAATAGGTTTAAATATTTTTTAATGTTTTGCGAATAAATATTCGTAAACTAATTTAATAAAATGTTTTTTTAATTTTATTAAGATTTACACTTAGTTTTTATAATATAAAAAGTTTATAATAGCATTATATTTTAATTTTTTTATATTAAATTAATTAATATTGTTATAATAATATTTTGTTATAATAATTGCCAATATTTATTGTTTAAATAATTTATAATTTATTTATATTATAATTAATATTATTAATTTTTATTTTAATTTTTTAAAAAATATTTGGCTTTTTTTTTAATAATTGCTTTAACATTTTTTTTTAATATAAACAATAATAAAATTAAACTATAATAAAAATTTTGTTTATTTAATTTATTATTTGTTTAATATTGTTAATATTATAAATGTTATTAAATTTTTATAGTTTAAATATATTATTACTAGTTTTTTTAAACTATATAAATAATATTTATATTTTTTAAATGTGTAAATAATAATTATAAACTTTTTATTTAGTAATATATATTATGCTGCTAGCTTTAAATTTTTTTTTAAAAAAAAATTACTAAGTATAATTTTTTATTTTTTTTTGTTAATTTAATTATTTGTTTATTATTATTTTATAAATATTATTTTTTATTTTAAATTAAATAGTTTTAAAACTAAATTGCTTATAATTAAAAATTTTATTTTTTATTTTTTTATTTAAAAATTACATTTTGTTTATTAAATTTATAAAAAGTTTTATATATTTATTAATTTTTTTAATAAAGTTTTAAATATAATTTATAAATTTTATAAATATTTTTATATTATTTGTTAATTTAAATATAAATTAATTTTTTATTGCTAAAATGTTAAATTTTTAAATTTATATTTTTTTCTAAAATTATTATAAATTTAAAAAATTAATTTTTTGCAAATAAAATTTGTTTTTTTAAAGTTTATTTTAAACTTTGCGTTTTATAATATTTTAAGCACTTTTTTATATATTTTTCCTATTTTTTAAGTGTTTTTAAATATGTTAACAAACTTTTATATTGCGTTTATAATTTAGGCTTAAAATATTATTAAATATTTCAACAATTTTTATAGTGTTTTAAATGCTGTTTTTTATTTATTATTTAGCGCTATTTTTATTTAATAATATATATTTAATAATTTAAATATTATAAAATATATTGCTTACGTTAATTTATTTTTTATATTATTAACTTTAAGTAATAATTTTATGAATTTAATTGTTTTAAAGTTTATATTTTTAATGTTTATATCAATTTTTATTATTATTTGTTATTTTTTTTAAGTTTTTTTAATATTTATAGCATCGGTAATTATGTTAATATTATTAAATATTATATAAATTTTTTTATTAAATCTTTTTAAATATATTTATTAATTTTTTATAGTTATTTTTAATTTATATAATATAATAAAAACTTTTTTAATATTGCTTTTTTTAATTAAAATTTAATAATTATATATTTTATTAAATATATTGCCGTAATTTTAATATTTTAATAATATTTTATTATCGAGTGCTAATTTAAAATTTTTAATTATAATATATATTTGTATAAATTATTTTTTAAAATTATTTAATATTTATATTAAAAGTTTTTTAGCGGTTAAACTTTTTTTAATATATTTTATTAAAATTAATTAATTTTTTAGTTTATTTTAAAATTATTTTTTTATAACTAGAATATTTTTAAAAAAATATTATATTTAAATATTTTTTGTAATATTAAGCGTAAGTTTTTTTTATATTTTAAAATATTTAAAAAAAAAATGCTATAGTTTTTTTAAAATTATTTTATTATTATACGCAATTAAACTTTTATTACCGGTTATAAATAAATAAAAATTATTTTTAAATTTTATTAATATATTTAATTGCTTAATAATTTGTAAAAAAATAAAGCTTGCATAAACTTTTATATTTATAAACGTTTATAATTTATTTTTTTAATATATTAAATTAATTTTAATATATTTATTTTTATTAATTATTATAATATAAAGCATTTTTAATTTTTAAATTAATTGTTAATTTATTATAATTATTTTTAATCGTTTTTTAAATTTTTAATTATTTTTATTTATGTTAATATTTTATTTATTTATTATTAACCTTAAATTATTTTAACTATTATTAAAAATTATATAATTATAATTTTATTGTTATAATATTTTAATAATATTTGTTTTTTTTAAATATAAGTTAATTTTATTTAATTTATACTATACGTTTTTTAAATTTTTATAACTCCGTAGCTTTTATTTAAACATATAGTTTGCATGCATTATTATAATATTATTTTAAATTTATAATTTATAGCATATATTTAATTAGCTATTATAAATTTATTTTAAATATTGCAAACCTGTTTTAATTTTAATAAATAATTATTATGTTTTTATGTTATTTTTTTAATAAAATTACTATAATATATTGTTATTTATTTGCTTTAAAAACTATATATATTATAATTTTTTTTAAATTTATACCAAATATTTATAAATTATATAATTTATTTATAAAATATTTTTATACTGCTTATTTTTTAGCGTTAATTTTTCTGGCTTTTTATATTGCATAGTGTTATTATAATAATATTTTTTAATAATTAACTATATTATTTTATTAAAGTTTTTATTAACATTTATTTTAGCTTTTATAATAAAAATATTTTTAAATATTTATATATTTTTTAAAAATAGTTTTATTTTATAATTTGTTATAGCTTTAAAAATATTTATATAAGCGTTTTTTATATTTTAAACTTAATATTTATAGTTTATTGATTTTTTGCGTTAAATATATTTGTAACAAACTTATTATATAACAATATAATAAACTTGTCGGGGATTTTTAATTTGCAGGTAACAGTATGGAAATTAGCGGGTGTTCGTTAAAAAGGTTTATTATACTTTTATTACTGTGCAACAAAAAATATTACTAAATGTCGGAGTAATAAATATATTAATGCTTAGCAATTTTAAGTTAATAGCTAAAAAGCAAAAATTAACGAGTGACTAAATATAAAAAAATGCACAACTATATAGATATAATAAATATAATAATTGCCTGGATTATTTTAAATTAGTAAATTTAAATTACCGTAAATTAATAAGCTTAAATTACCGTAAGCTAGTAAGCTTAAATTACCGTAAATTAATAAGCTTAAATTACCGTAAACTGGTAAACTTAAATTACCGTAAGCTAATAAGCTTAAATTATATAACAAAAAAAATTAAATAAAAAAAATAAATCGGAAAAAAAAATTGAGCTGCTATTTTTTCGAGTTATTACTTTTTTAAGTTATTTTTGTATTAATATATATTTTTATAACATTATTTTTTTTTTTTAAATTGTTGTTTTAATAATTTTTTTTTGTAAGTTTTTTTTTATTAATTTTTAAAATGTTTAATTATATTAAAAAAGTTAACCGCTTGCTTAAAATAAAGCAACAATTAATTTTTGCTTTTTTAATAAATAAAGTTAATTATAAAATTATGCTTTGTTTTTGCTGTTTTAACCGGTCGCTAAAATGCAAAATAATAAATAAAGTTATATATTGTAAAAAATGCGTTTAAACAGGTCGCACTTATAATAATTTCGGTATTTTTTTTGTTTTTGCCGAAAATATTGCTTCGGAATATTACTGCTTTAAGCAAAAAAAAAAAAAAGCAAAAAAAAAAGTTAGCACAAGCAAAAAAAAATCTAAATATTATTTTAGGTCGCTTAAGTTATTTTTACTAGCAAAAATAGTTTTTTAAAAAAAAAGCTACAAAAATAATTTAGCGTAATTTAATATTTTTAAATAAATTAAACAAAATTAAACGTATCGAAAAAAAATAAAAATTTTTAAGTAAAAAAAAAAAAAAAAAGCAAAAAAAACGCAAGCAATATAAACTGCTTTAGCAAATTTTAACTAAAATTTTTTTAATGTTTTTTTTAAAATCGACTTTTTTTTTTAAGCTTTAGTCGATTAAAATGTTGTTAATAAAACTAATTTATAATTATTGCGGCATTTTTTAAATATTTCGTAAATTTTTATATATTATTTAAATGTAAATATTTTTTTACTTTATTAAATATTTAATTTTTTTGCCGTTTTAACAAAAATTTAATATTTTTTCGACTTTATAAATATTTTAATCTGTTTTAATTTTAATCCGTGTTTTAAAAAATATATTGTTTAGCGCTAATTTAAGTAAAAAAATATAAAAAACCGGATAAATTTGCATTATTTTTAGTAATAATAATTAATAATTAGTTAATAAAATAACTTTTTTAATTTTAAAAAAATCAAGTTTTTTAAAATTTAATTTGTTGCTTAGTTACTTTGTTTTAATTTATAATATTTTTAATATAGCATTTTGTTTTTGTTGTAGCAAATAAACTTTGTTTTTTTTTGCTAAAATTAGTTTTTTAGTTTTTTTTTTGTTATAATATTTTGCTATTTGTTGTTGCAAAAATTAAAGTTAAACTTGCAATTTAATTTAAATTATTTTAATTTTAGTTGCAATTATTTTAACTTTAAAAGCAATAATTAAAATAATTAATATTTTTGCAAATAATTTTTTTAGTTTTTTAATTTTTACTTGTTTATTATATACTGCTTTATGCAAAAATATATTTATTTTTTTATTAATAAATATATTATATGCAATTTATGCTATAAGCAAAAGTTTTATTTAATTGTTTTGTTAATAATTAGTATAGCTTTAAAAATATTGTTTAAATATTTAATTTAATTTTTTTATTTATTTATTTGTTTAAAAATAGTATGCAGTTAAAAGTTTAAATTTTATTTTTATTTATTTAAAAGAATTATTTTTAAACTTTAATATAAATAATTTGTTTCGGTTAAAAATAACTTTATTTGGTATTTTATGCTTATTAAAATATTGTCGAACAAAAGTATATATAAATTGTTTTGCAATTACGTTTGTTTTAAAAGGTAAAAAATATATATATTTTATAAATCGGTTTACGATAATTTATATTATATTATATTGTATTTTTATTACTAGGTTAGTTAATAAAAATAATTTAGTAATAAAATTTTAAGCAATAGTGTGCTATATTTAATTTAATATTTATATTAGTTAAAATAATTTATATAATTTATATTATGCGGATTTAACTTTAGCGCAAATATTATATTTTTTAATAATATTTTTAACAGTTTTTTTTAGTTTTAAAAAATTATATTTTTTTTGTAGCTTATATATTGTTTTAGCTATTTTTTAGTGTCCGTGCAAAAAATGTTTATAAAATTTTTTAATAAAGTTACGGCGTAACTTTATTAGTAAATAAATTTTTTTATAATAAGTTAAATTATTATAATTATATTTTTTTAAGTTTTATATTTTAGCCCGTTTTTGCTAATTATATTATTATTAAATCTGTTTAAATTGTTTTGCTGGTAAATTTTTAAAAATTATATTAAATTTTAAACTTTTATTTTTTTATAAATATAATATTTAAATATTTCGTTTAAATATTTTAAATTTTTTTATTTCGCGTTTGCTGAAAATATTTGCTTAAATATTTTTTTTTAATATAGCATATTTTAAAGTTAAATTAAAATAAAAAAATTATTTAATTTTTATATCGTTTATTAATTTTTTAAGTTGTTATAAATTAAATTAAATTTTTATAATTTAAATAAATTTTAATAAGTTTTGTTATTTTTGTAAAAAAAAGTTTTTATTTTTTAAGTGCTATAATAATTGCTAGAAATTTTTTGTTATAAATTAAATACCGTAACGCTATATTTTTTAATATTTTTAAATAATAAGCTACTAAATATTATTTTCCGTTTTTTTTTAATTATTTAAGTATTTTAATAATTATTTTATTTAATATATTTATTTTTAGTTTTTTTTTTTAAGTAAATTAAGTAATTTAATTACTAAATTAAATATTACTTGAAATTTTAACTGTTTAAACGCTTTTTTAGCTTTTTTTAATATAAAAAACGTTTTTTTTTATATTTTTTTGTTGTATATTTAATAAGTTTTTAAGCTAGTTTACTAAAGTTTTTAATTAGTAATTAAATATAGTTTAAAAATTTTAATGTTTGTTATATATTCGTAACCGTAGCTAGGTAAAAAATTTTCCAGTTGCGTATTGTTTTAATTTTAAATTATTATATTTAAATTTGTTTTAAAGTAATTGTATACCCCAAAAAATCAATTTTTTATATATATTATTTGCATTTTTTAATGTTTAATCGTAATCCCGCGTTTTAAAATGCTTTTAATATTAATTTTATATGTTTTTTATGTTTTTTTAAAGTGTTAAAATAAATTAAAATATTATTTAAATATATAAATATAAACTTATTAATAAACCTTTTAAATATTGTTATTATTATTTGTTAAAAACTAGCCGGTGCGTTTTATAATTTTTTTAAAATAACAAAATATTTATAAAATCTATAAATTGTTTGTATCGCTATTTTTCATTTTTTTTTTTTTTGCTATACGGATCGCATAGTATTTATTTAGTATATTTATTGTAGTATACTATTTTGCTTTATTAATATTTTTCTTTATTATTAACATTAGTATAAAAAAATGTTTATTTAGTACAATAGCGTCGTTTAATAGTTAATAGTTTGCTATTACCTAAAACTTTGGGTTTTCGTTTTTATTTAGTCGAGGTTTATTATTTTTAATTTTTAATACTATTATTATTAAATATCCGGCTGGTAATATTAATTTTTAAATAAACTTTTTCGCTAAATTTTTGTTAAAATATTTTTGTAGTGCTTTAGCTTTTTGTAAGTTTATATAATAAATTTTATAAAAAATAAGTTTTTATTTTTTTTAATAGGTATTTTATAGTTTTAAAAACTATGTTTTAATAGTTTTTTTTTTTTTTTTTAAAACAAATTTTTAAATTTTGCGTATTTTTTTAAAATTTTATTTGTAATATATTTTATTATTTTTTTTATTGTTTTTGCTTGTTTTATTTTTTTTATATAATTTTTTTAAATTTTTATTAAATAATTAAATTGCTAAATTTTAATTATAGCATTTTTAAAACAATATTATAATTAAAAATGTCGCCAATATTTAATATAATTTGTTTTTTATGTTTTTATATAAATATAACAAAAAGTTTAATTTTTTTAAATATTTAACCGTTGTTATAGTTAAAATTATTTTTATTAAACGTAATAATTTTATAAAATTTTGTTTTGCAATTTTAAAAAATATAATGTTAATTTGTGCTTTAAAATTAATTAATATATTATACCGTTTTTTATTAATTTTAATCGGAATTTTTAGTTGGTTTTTTTTTTTATATTAAATCTTTCATAAAGTTTTAATTTTTGTAGTTACTTGCTGCTTTTTTGACGAAAATCCAATTTATTTTTTGATTTTTGTTTTTTAAGTTTAGCAAGTTTTTAAGTTTTTACTTTTTTAACTGCATGCTTTTTGCAATAATTATTTATGTATTAGTACTATTTTTTTTTTTTCGATTAAGCATAATATATTTTAAAATTTTTGCTTTAACGGTTTTAAATCGTTTATAAATAATTTTTTGTTTTTATTTTTGCTTTTTAAGTTTTTTATAAATAATATTTTTTATAATTTTGCACTTTTTCGGTAAATTTTACAATAAGTTTTTATATAGCATAATCATTTACAAATAATTGCTTTTTAACTAATTTAAATATAAAAGTGTTTTTTGCATGTTTATAAATTATTTTTTAAATTTTTTAAAACATTATAAATATAGTACTATAGCTTATATTTACTAATTTTTTGTTTATACCTTGGTAAAAATATAAATGTTTGTTTATATAGTTTATAAATAACCGCTATATAATATATATATTTTAGCGTTATAGCTTTTTTGCTTTAGTTAATACCCGTATACACTAAATATGCTTTCGGCAATACTTTATAAAAAAGTTTTTTATTATAATTATATAAGCTTTTTTTTTAATATTTTTGTTTAAATTATTTGCTAGGTTAAATCCGGCGTTATTTTTTGCTTATTAATATTATAAACAATTATATTTTTTATAAAATAATTAATATAAAAGTTTATAAGTAGCTTTATTTTAACGCAGTGTAAAAATAGCTTTTTTTAAATGCAACTCGCAATTTTTGTTTTTATAACAAATATATTTTTGCTTAATTTATTTTAATAATTAACGCATTTTTAAATAATATTTGCATGCTTTATTTTTTAAATTGTTGCAAATAAAGCATTTATTTTGTTTTAGTATAAAATTATTGTTTTAATAAATAACTGCAACGTTATATTTAGCTTTTAAAAAGGTTTTTTTTTTTTTTTTCGCTTTTTAATTATTTATTGTTATTTTGGACTGCTATAATTTTTGCTTTTTTTTTAAGCTAAAAAACTTTTTTTTTTTGGTATTTTTCTTAACCGTTTAGTTTTTTATCAAACCGGCAATTTTTTTTAAAATGTTTTTTTTTGCTATAGTTAAAATATTTAACTTATAATATATTTTTAAAAAATCGCTATTAAATTACGCTTATTTTTTTCGTTTTTTGCCTTTTGTTGTCCTAAAAACTTTTAGTTTTTTTTAAGGTTTTTTTTTTTTTAAAATACCGATTAAAATTTTTTTTATTAATTATAATCGCTATATTAATATATTTTTTAAATTTGTTTAATTTATTTATTTTAAATAATTTATTTTATATTTATGTTTTAAGTTTTTTATAAAATAAATAAAATAAAGCTAACTTTAATAATTTTAAAATTGCTGCTAGTCGTTTAAATTTTACAGCATATTTTAATGCTTATATTTTTTGCTTAAATTAATATAGCTGTTTTTTAGCATGTTTTGCTTTTTTAATATTTTTAAATAATGCTTTTATACGTTTTTTAAATTTGTTATAATCCGCAAAAAAAATTTTTGTTTTTTTTTTAAGGTTTTTTTTACTGTTAGCTTTTAAAAAGTTTTTAAAAATTAGCTTAAACTATTTAAATATTTTTTTTGCTAAAAATTGCGATATAGCTATTATTTTTTAGTTATTTTTTATAATTAAAAATAAGTATTATTTTAAGTAAAATCGCGCATAAATTAAAAACGCATTTACATTAATAAATTTATTATACGGTTTAAAAGCCGTAAGTTTAAATCTTTTTATGTTTAGTAGTCCCGATATTATTGCTAATTTTAATAATAATAAAAGTGGTAAAAATGGTGTACTATTTTTTTTTAGGCCACTTATATAGCTTTTCCTGGTGTTAACGTGCTTGTTGTAATTAATTTAGGTATTTAAGGTGCTAATTGTTAAGTTATTAGTTTTAAAGTTAAAAATATAATTATCGTAGCCTAGGTAACTAGTTTTTATATAGCTTAACTAGCTTGTAATATTATTAAAGCTTTTTATGTTACCGGTAAAATTATACCTTAATTTGCTAACAATATAGTTAATATTTTTAGAATTATTTATAGGAAAAACGGCGGTAAAACAGGTGTGGTAACTTTAAGTGCTAAAAAAAGGGAACAAATATAGTCGGCTTTAAAATTAACAGTACTGGTATAAATAGTTTAAATATTGCTGTTTTTTTTTTTTTATTTATAAAGTTATTTAAAATTTCTCGGACTTTGTTTTTGCTGCTTAAATTTGTTTTACTGCTGCTTTTAATTTATATTATAATTATGTTTTTAATTATTTTTTTAAGCTTAACTTCGTATTTTTAAGCCTATAATTTAGTTAATTAGTTTATTTTTTTTTTCGGAAAAATTTAAAGTTTTTAGCTTGTTTTTATTTGCTTTTAAATGTTAATAAAGTATATTTTTTTTTAATGCTTTTTCCGGTTTTATTTTTTAATACCGGTATCCGTAACAATATTAATTTTTATTAATTAAAAAGCTATTAAAATATAACAAACCTATTATACAACAATATAATAAACTCGTTAAAAATTTTTAATTTGCAAATAACAGTATGAAAATTAGCAGGTGTTCGTTAAAAAAATTTATTATATTTTTATTACTGTGCAACAAAAAATATTACTAAATGTTAAAGTAATAAATATATTAATGCTTAGCGATTTTAAGTTAATAATTAAAAAGCAAAAACTAACAAATAATTAAATATAAAAAAATGCACAACTATATAAATATAATAAATGTAATAATTGCTTAAATTACCTTAAGTTAGTAAGTTTAAATTATCGTAAACTGGTAAGCTTAAATTACCGTAAACTGGTAAGCTTAAATTACCGTAAGCTGGTAAGCCTAGATTACCGTAAGCTAGTAAACCCGGATTACGTAACAAAAAAAATTGAATAGAGGAAATAAATCGGAAAAAAAAAATTGGGCCGCTACTTTTTTGAGTTACCACCTTTTTAAGCCACCTTTGTATTAACACGTATTTTTATAACAATATTTTTGTCGTATAAACTTTGCTATAATACTTTTAATTTATTTTTATTTAATTTAATAGTTATATTGTTAATATATATTATTTTATAATTAATTTAATTTTTTAACTAGTTTTTTATTTTGCAAAATTATAAATATTTTATTTATTTTTATAATACTTTTAATTAATTTTAGTTTATTATTGCTGTTAATGTTTTTACGTTTATTTATTTTATATAATTATTATAGTTATCGTAATTAATAAAGTTTTAAATGCATTTATTTTGTTTTACTTGTTTTAATTATTTTGTTTATTAAATAAACTTAATACGATGGTACGTGTAAAGTGAGATAAAATAAACTGTTTTATATATTTATTTATATTTATTTATTTATTTAAAAAGTAAAAGAAATTTCGTGCGTAGCAAAGTTTTTACCTAGGTAAAAACTTTAGCTAATTTATAACGTTTTTTTAAAAGAAATGAAAAATCCCTTTTAATATTACGGATTAATAATTAATAAAATTTAAACTAGCAATAATATATAAAAAATATACCTAGTTATAATATATATAAACAAATATATATATATTTAATATATTTAACCACAAAACAATTAAAACGAGCAAAATAAAACAAATATATATATAATTTAATTATTTACAATAAATATAATAATTATATAATTTAAATAAACGTAAGAAATATTAATAACTATAATAACTTTAAGTTATTTAAAAACGTTATAAAAATAAATAAAATATTTATAATTTTGCAAAACGAAAAACCGATTAAAAAAGTAAATTAGCTTAAAAAATATATATTTTAAAAAATAAAACTGCACGTATTAACAATATAATTATTAAATTAAATAAAAATAAATAAATAATATTATGGCAAAATATATATAACAAAAATATATTTAGCACAAAAAATTAAAAAAACGTAAAAGTTAAATATAAAAAGCAAAAAATGCTAATTAAAATATTTTTAAAGCTATAAATAATTATAAAATATAGGTATTTTTAAAAAATTATAAAAATATATAATAATATTTTAATAATAAAAACTAAAATAAATATAACGAAAAATTATAGCTAAATATTATAATTAATCGCTAAAATAATTATTACGATAAAACTATATAATATAAAAAACTAAAAAAATTATAGTTAAAAAATAAACAGTATAAAAATATTTTATAAATAAATTATATAATTTATTAATATTTAATATATATAGTTTTTAAAACGAATAAATAGCAATGTATTTTGGCAATTTTATTATAAAAATAATATAAAAAAATAATTTTTATTTCTTAAAATTAAAACAGGTTTAAAATATTTAAAATAAATTTATAATAGCTAGCTAAATAAATGCTATAAATTATAAATTTAAAACAATGTTAAAATAATGCATGCAAAATATATACTTAATTCAAAAGTATAAAAATATAAAAAATTAAAAAATATATAATATAAATTAAATAAAATTAATTTATGTTTAAAAAAATAAATTGTTAAAATAAATTTTAAATCGACAAAATAAATAAAATTAAAATATTATAACAATAAAGTTATAATTATATAATTTTTTATAATAATTAAAGCAATTTAAGCTTAATAACAAATAAACAAAATATTAATATAAATAAAATAAATTAAAAAATTAAAAACGATTAAAAATAATTATAATAAATTAACAATTAATTTAAAAATTTAAAATATTTTATGTTATAACAATTAAAAAAATTAAATATATTAAAATTAATTTAATATATTAAAAAAATAAGCTATAAATATTTATAAATATAAAAATTAAAAAAAGCTTTATTTTTTTATAATTTGTTAAATAATTAAATATATTAATAAAATTTAAAATTAATTTTTATTTATTTATAACCGTTAATAAAAGTTTAATTGCGTATAATAATAAAATAGTTTTAAAAAAAATTGCAGCATTTTTTTTAAATATTTTAAAACATAAAAAAGATTTCATGCTTAATATTACAAAAATATTTAAATATAATATTATTTTAAAACTATTTTAGTTATAAAAAAGCAATTTTAAAATAAACTAAAAAACCGGTTAATTTTAATAAAATATATTAAAAAAAATTAATTGTTAAAAAGTTTTTATTGCAAATATTATATAATTTTAAAAAATAATTTAAATAAATATATATTATAATTAAAAGTTTTAAATTAATTTTTAATAGCAAAATATTATTAAAATATTAAAACTATAAAAATATATTTAATAAAATATATAATTATTTATTTAAGCTTAAAATATAAAATTATTAAATTTTATTTTAAAAAAAAGCAATGTTAAAATTTTTTTACTATATTATATAAATTAAAAATAATTATAAAAGCTTAATAAATAAATTAAAATAATTTAGCAAAAAAGTATATATAGTATTTAACGTTATTAATATAATTATTAATGCTATAAATGCTAAAAAAGCTTAAAAAAATAGCAAATAATAATAAAACCTTTATATAAATATTAAAAACATAAATTTTAAAACAATTAAATTTATAAAATTATTGCTTGAAATTAATAATATAAAATATAAAATAATATATATAAAATAATTTAAAGCATTTAATTTATTAAATATATATTATTAAACAAAAATAGCGCTAAATAATAAATAAAAAACAGCATTTAAACCATTATAAAAATTATTTAAGCTTATTAATATGTTAGCAATATTTTACGCATAAATTATAAACGTGGTATAAAAGTTTATTAATATATATAAAAATGTTTAAAAAATACCGAAAATATATAAAAAAAAATATTTAAAATATTATAAAACGCAAAATTTAATGTAAACTTTAAAAAAAGCAAATTTTATATGTAAAAAATTAATTTTTTTAAATTTATAATAATTTTTAAAAAAATATAAATTTAAAAATTTAAAATTTTAGCAATAAAAATTAGCTTATATTTCAATTAACAAATAATATAAAAATATTTATAAAATTTATAAATTATATTTAAAAATTATTAAAATATTTAATAAACATATAAAATTTATTATATATTTAATAAAAATAAAATTAATTTTTAAATAAAAAACAAAAAAAAAAATTTTTTTAATAAAATTAAATTTTTAATTGTAAGCGATTTAGTTTTAAAACTATTTAATTTAAATTAAAAGTTTAAAATAAAAGTTAACGCTTATAAAATAGTAATAAATAAACAATTAAAACAATAAAACAAAAATAAAAAACTATATTTAGTAATTTTTTTTTAAAAAAGTTTTTAAAACTAGCAGCATAATATATACTGTTAAAAATAAAATTTATACCTATTATTTACACATTTAAAAAATAAAAACATTATTTATATAATTTAAAAAAGCTAATAATAATATTTTTTAATTATAAAAATTAAACAATATTTATACTATTAAAAATGTTAAGTAAATAATAAATTAAATAAAGAAATATTTTAAATTAGCAAAATAACTATTAAAAAAAATTAAACATTTTTTTAAAAAATAAAAGAAATTAATAATATTAGCTATAATATAAATAAATTATAAATTGTTTAAATATAAAATATTAGCTATTATTATAACAAAATATTATTATAATAATATTAATTAATTTAATATAAAAAAATTAAAATATAATGCTATTATAAACTTTTTATACTATAAAAACCAAGTGTAAATTTTATTAAATTAGTTTATAAATATTTATTCGCAAAACATTAAAAAATATTTAATATTATTTAAAAATTAAAAATTAAACATTTTATTAAAAAAAATAAAACGTATAATTAAAAAAATATTAATAAAATATAATTTATATAAAAGAAATAAAGCGCTATAATATAAACTATATTAATTGTTGCAACTTAAAAATATATTTAATAAAGCTTAAAAACTTATTGCGTTTAACTTTATTATTAAGCTATTTAAATTAAAAAAACTAATAACAGAAATATTATATAATTTAATACGAGTTATTATAAAAAAATTTATAAAATATAAATATTTAATATAATATTTAAAATTAAATACGGTAAAAAATTTAGCTTATATAATAAATTAATATATTTTTAGCAAACATAAAATTTTTAAAAAAATAATTACCAATAAAAAAATAATTATAATTTTTAAATTTTATTAATTATTAATAAAAGCATTAAAAATTAAGCACCGTATATTTACGGCTTATTATTTATAAATAAATAAATAAATAAAACGATTAAATTAAATTTTAAAGCAATATTTTTACTATTGTTTTAATAAATAGCAAAATATATAGATAATAATTTTAATAATAAATTAATAAAAATATTATTATTTAAAGCAAATTAAAAATTTAACTTAAAAAAATATAAAGTAGCAATTTCAAAAATTTTCGCATTTAATATAAAAATATAAGCAAAAAAAATTATCGGCTTATTATAACAAACCTAAGTTTATATTAGCGTAATATAATTAAAGTTTTTTATAGTAAAATTGTGCTAAATAATAATTAAAAAAATTATTGTAACATTAATAAAAATTATATTAAAATTGTTAGAAATATTTTTATATAATTATTTTAAAAAATTATTATATATTTAAATTAAATTGTAAAATAAAAACTAATTAATTATATAAAAAATATTTATTATTATATATATTGTTTTTTTTATTATTTATTTGCTATTTTATATGCTTTATAAATTTTTTAAAGCATTTTGCTTTGTACGTTTTATAAAGCTGCATATTATATAATTACACTTATATTTATAGCTTTTTTTTAAGTTAATTTTGTGCTTTTTATTAAGTTTTTTTAGTTATTTTATTTTTTTAATAAGTTGCTTGCTATTAATTTATAATATTTTTTTTTATTTTTTTAGTTTATTATTTGCAATAAATATTAGCGTATTTTTTAATAAATTTTTTATATGTTTGCTTTTTTTTTTTTGCTTAAAATTTGTTATTAATATAGCAAATTAAATTTTAAAGCTAGTTTATTTTACTTTTATAAAGCGCCGTTAAGCTATTTTTTTCGCAATCGAAATTTTTGGTTACAAAGTTATACTTTATTTTCAGTGTTTTAATAAAAACTTTTTTTGTAAAATGTGAAATAATGTTAATTATTGCAAAAATTGCAATAAAGCTAATTTTTTTTTTTTTTGCGATAAAAATTATATTTTTATAAATTTTTTATATAATATTTTTTTTAAGCATTAATATTTATAAATGCGTAAATAAAAATTTTTTAATAAATTTTAAAAAATAAATCGCTATATTTAAAAACTTTTAGCTTGTTTTATTTAATTTAACCGTTAAATTAAATTTTTTAATAAAAAAAATGTTAAAATAACTTAACGTAACTTTTAAAATATAAACAAATTAAAAATGTAAAAACGCTTAAATTAAAAACAATATAAATTAAAAAAAAATAAGCTTAATTAGCTGCTTTTATTAGCTTTTTTAATTTTAACTAAAATATTTTTAACTTTTTTTTTAGTTAATTTTGTTTTTTTTAGCGCTAATTAATTAAAATATTAATAATAAAACTAATTAACTATTTTCATTACATTTTTTAAATTTTTTTTAAATTTTTATATAATTTTTTTATATAAATATTTTTATTTTAACACAAATTTAATATTTTTTTAATATTATATAAATTTTTATGTAGTTTAATTATTAATTTTATTTAAAATTTAGCATTTTTAAATATTAATTTTAACAAAAAAATATAAAATATTAATTATATTTTAGTTTTTTTAAATAATTTAAATTAATAATTTATTTTTAAAATAATTTTTTTTATTTTAAAAAGTTTAATTTGCTTAAAATTTAATTTATTGTTTAGTTGTTTAATTTTAATATTACGATTTAAAAAAAAAATTCTTTTTAAAATTAGCTTTAATAATTTATATTTATTATAATGTTTTTTATGCGGTTTTATAAAAATATTAACTTGTTTTATAGTTTTTATTATAAACCGATAATTTTTTTTGCCTATGTTTTTATATTAAATGCGAAAATTTTTTAAATTGCTATTTTATATTTTTTTAAATTAAATTTATAATTTGCTTTAAATAGTAATATTTTTATTAATTTATTATTAAAATTATTATATATATATTTTATTTTTAGCAATAATTTAATTTAATTGTTTTGCTATTTATTAAAATAATAATAAAAATATTATTTTCAAATTTAATTTAACTGTTTTATTTGTTTATTTGTTTGTAAATAATAAATTATAAATATACGGTATTTAATTTTTAATGCTTTTATTAATAATTAATAAAACTTAAAAATTATAATTATTTTTTTATCGGTAATTATTTTTTTTAAAATTTTATATTTATTAAAATTATATTAAATTATTATATAAACTAAATTTTTTGCCGTATTTAAATTTAAATATAATATAAAATACTTATATTTTATAAATTTTTTTTATAACAATTAATATTAAATTATATAATATTTTTATTATTAATTTTTTTAATTTAAGCAATTTAATAATAAAGTTAAATGCAATAAATTTTTAAGCTTTGTTAAATATTTTTTTATGTTGTAATAATTTATATATTTTATATTAAAATGCTTTATTTTTTTGCACAAATTATATTTAATTAATATTTTTTTAATTGTATTTTTTATTTTTTTTTAATAAAATGTTTAATTTTTAATTTTTTGTAAATAAATATTTATAAATTAATTTAACAAGCTTTTTTTTTAATTTTAATAATATTTATATTTTATTTTTATAATATAATAAATTTATAATATTGTTATATTTTAGTTTTTTTATATTAAATTAATTAATATTATTATAATAATATTTAATTATAATAATTATTAATAGTTTTTATTTAAATAATTTATAGTTTATTTATATTGTAACTAATATTATTAATTTTTATTTTGTTTTTTTAAAAAATATTTAGTTTTTTTTTTTTTTTTTTTTTTTTTTTTTTTAATAATTACTTTGTTAGCTTAAAATATTTGCTTTAACATTTTTTTTTTTAATATAAACAATAATAAAATTAAATTATAACAAAAACTTTGCTTATTTAATTTATTGTTTATTTAATTTTTTTAGTTTATATAAACGTTTATATAGCTAATATATACGTTTTTATTAAGTATTAAGCTCAAGTCATTGGCCATACTTACCATGACAGCGCTTGAATCACAGGTTGATCATGTTCGGATTTGAACACAATGCTGTAGACCCTCACGACTCTGTCCCCATTCACGCCTTGAAAGTACAACTACGTAAACACCTTGATGACCTAAGGCCAATGATTCTGCACCGGATATCTGAAGGAATCGAACACCATCTCAAAAAATCACAACAATCTGTGGGTAAGTGTTCCCTGGCACTTTTTCTATGGGTTCGGCTAATACCCTCCGTGGAGTAGTAATTATCAGGGACATGGACAGTGTCTATCTTCGCATTCACAAAGGATGTCACCAACCTGGTCAATAACCAGGTACTCTTTGGGAGTGATCTCGGTACGCGGAACGTTCTAGTCTTTGATTGTGGCTGACTCTATTGTTGCGGCTTAACAGCATCTAATGAGGAGTTTCAAAATGCCACATTACGGTACGGCTGGGATGGTGCTATCGCCATGGAAGTCTGCCGACTCGTACCAGGATTTTTCGCATCGTGAGGCAAAAGCTAGTCTCATCTAATGTCTTGTGCTAATAAACTGACCTCGCAGATTTGTTGCAAAGTGCATAATGGGTTGGAGCGGGGCCATGAATCAAGTAGGTAAGCAGGTAACTCAGCTCGTAAAGGATCGCCTCAAGGCTCGCCGCACCAAATCCAATATCACCCATGTACGTAAACAAAGCTAACTTCTATCACGCCTCCTTTTCCTTAACAGCATGTCTTAGATCGACTGTACCGAGTTCGTCATCAATGCTGCACGTACACCATCACAGAAGGCCCCTGGTCGCATCGTCCAACAACTAATTGCTCTCCTCTTTGCATCTGCTCATCAATTACCCATGGTATGTATGTTCTGAACAGTGGGGTCCCACTCTCGCGAACTTCAATTCTAAAGACAGCCGGTATAGGCTATCTCATGGGCGCTTACCATGCTCTCAGCTCACAGCGAATATGTAGAGTTGCTACGCAATGAGATATTGTCATTGAAGGATGAAGAGGGTACTGAATACTCTCTAGGGAAGCTTCATCTCCTTCATTGCTTTCTTCGAGAGTCATCCGGCCTAAACCCCCTGGATGGCCGTAAGATATCTGTCAAAGAAAACATTTAGGCATATGCTAATGAAACCCAGTATCAATTCAGCGCAAAGCGACGAAAGACTTTGTTTTCTCGGACAGGTCTCTCATACCAGCCGGCAACCTAATCGCTGTCCCTCAACAAGCAGTCATGAGGGATGAGAAAAACTACGAAAACCCAGATACCTTCGATCCATTCCGTTTTATGTCGTCCGACCACCATCTTAACCCGGTAGTGAGTTATACTGATGTCAATTGGACGTACCCATTTTGGGGCTCACCAGTTCAATCATGGTAGGATTATTTTCCAGTCAATATTTTATGTCATAACTAACAGGAGGATTCTCGGATAGTCCTGGTAGATGGTACGCATCCCACCTGCTGAAGTAAGTGTTGGTGTATATTCTGATGCATTATGATATTGAGCCATTGGACCCTCGGAAAGTGGAAACAATAAATTGGACAACAGCAATCGTGCCAAGCTTCAGTACCCGGATTACTCTTCGAACTCGATCAAGAAAATTACCTTGAATACCTAAGCCCCAGGGGGTGGGGTACCTAGACAGCGTTGCTGGAGGATGACTACCCTGCTTAAGAGAATCTAATTCGTATTCACCATACAAACAATGTCGCAAGATCTTTATGTGCACATGGCCTAGCGATGATAGGTGGAGATAACAGATGTTAGAAAATAAGGCGGGCACCAACAATGAACGGGTCCCGCCAATATTCCAACACCTTTGTTAGGCTAGTGGCCCAAGGCCTACTGGTCTGTAGGGGTATTAAGTGCACCTTGTCATGTAGTTGGAGTTATGACTCCACCCAGACCAGCCCCCCCGGCTAGTACAATACCTACCTAAATTGTATGGAAATTATACTACAGGTCAGGACTACTAAAAAAATTAAAAAAAAACTACTTAGGTTAAATATAAAGCTATTTTTAAAGCTGTTTTTTTGTATTGACTACTAAACTAAGCGTTAATATAGCTTTTATTGTTAGCAATAATTGCTTTGCAACGCTATGGCATATTTCTTAACAACTAGTATAAAAACCAGTTTGAAACTACTTTTTAAGCTTTTATAACCTATTTTTAACGCTTGTTATAGCTTAAATTACTTAAATAACTTTATTTTAACTTAATATAGTTTTTTATTTATTTTTATACAGCTTTAATAAAGTTAAAGTTAAGTAAATATAGCGGCTATTAAATAATTTCGATTTTACGTTTTTATAAATTTCGTATCGTAGCTTTTGCGTCGTGTAAACTAACGTTATTTTGCATTAAAAAAAGCAGCGTATCGTTTGTTAGATTTTCAGTGGTAGTGTGATTTTGTTGCTGTATTGTCTCTAGCTTTCTGTTTTATTTTAAGGCATTTTTTTTAGTTACAGCTTTTTTAGGTGTAAATATATATGTTATATTAATTTAGCTACATTTTATATGCTATTTTGCTTAAGTAATATAGTAATTTTATTACTTAAGTTTTATAAGCTTTTTTTAAATCGCTTATAAAAAGCACTAAATTTAATATATTTTTTTAAGTAAAATTATTTTAGTAAATTAATTTAAATATAGCGTAAATATTTTTAGGGCGCTTTATACGCGCGTATATAAATAACGCATTAATATTGTTATAATACGCTAAAAATAATAGCGATTTATATATATATATATATAAAGCATATAAATAATATTTATAGTTTGTTGCTATATAACTTAATAAATATGCTTTATAGCAGCAAATATAAATTTATATAAATATATATAAAAAGCTTATTTGTTTTTGCTTTTTAGTTTTAATAATATTATTTTTGTAAATATTTAAAAATTTGCTTAGGTATACGCATTTTTGCAAAATATGCAAAAAAAAATCGATGCTAATTTATTAATAGTTAAAATTATATAAACAATTATTTTTGGTATAATAATTTAGCTGTGTAAAGTTTTTTATGCTTAATTGCAAAAATTGCTAACTTAAAGTAATATATTTAAATTATATATATTATTGCTGCTATAATATTACGTGCGCTTTTTTTATAAATATTATTTATAAAAATTTATAGCATAGTATTAATACGTTTGCTAGTTCGTTCGATTTATTTTTTGAAAACAAAAATATTTTAGCTTGCTTGCTGTTATGTTTGCGTTTGCGCTTAATTGTAGTAAAGCTTTTTAGCCGCTTTTTTGCTGTTTGCGTTATTGCTGCTTACGTTTTCGCTGCTTTTGTTATATTTTTGCGTAAAACGCGCTCCGGCGCTGTTGCTACTAGTATTATATTTTCGCTAAATAATTTTTTGCTAAGTTTGTTTAGCATTTTTATTATTGCTTTTAAGTAAATAATTATTGTGTTGTTTGTTTTGCTGCCGGTGTTTTTGCTGCGTGCTGCTGCTTTTGCTGCCGCTTTTGCTGCTGCTTCGTTTTTAGCTTTTGTTTTAGCAGGTAATTTGCGTGCTTGCTTTTGCTGCTGCGGCCGATTAGCTTTTTTAAAAATTTAAAAAAAAACGCTTTGTTTGCGCTATATATATAACGCTTTTTAAAGCTGCTTTATTAGCAAATATTTTAAAATTATAAAAAATAAAAATTCCTATTAATAATATGTTTTAAAGTATTTTTATAAGCTTTTATATATTTATTTATTTATTATAACTGCGTTATATATTAGCTAATTAATAAATAATAAGCCTGCCGATATTTGCTGTGTTACTTATACTTTATGCAACATTTTTGTTGCTAGTGCGCTTTAAGCGCGCATTTAAGCATTGCAAATTACAGTTTGCACGCTTTTAAATTTAGCCGGGGTAAAAAAAAAAAAAAATAAAAAAAAATAAACTTTAGCTATTTAAATAATAAGCTTATAATTTTTTAAAATAATTAATTTATAATTTTTTAAAATAATTAATTAATAGTTTTTTAAAGTAATTAATTTAAAAAAATTTTTTGGTTTAAATAGTTTTTAAGCAATTAAAAAGTTTTTTATTTTTGCTTTTTATAATTTTTATATTAAATTTATAATTTATAATTTATGATTTAATTTTTAATTTTTATATTTTAAATATTTACTTAAAAAATTTTTCGCTAATTAATTTATTTTTAAGCATATTAAAAAACAAAAATAAATTTAAAGCTAGTTTATTATTTTTTAGCAGTTTAATTAACTTAAGCTAATTAAAAAATATATTTTATTTTTATACCGGTAAAACTTTTGTTAATTTGTTAATAATTATATTATTAATAAATATATATTTTATTAAAATAGTTTTATTTTTAACTTTTTAGCGTAATTAATAGTTATAAATATTGATATAACGTAATTTAATAAGTAGCAAAGTTATTTTTTTAGTAACTAAGCTTATAGTTTGCTAATTTTTTAATATAATTTTTAGCTTGTTAATAAATTGGTTTATATATATAGCTTTTTTAGCTGTTTATGCTAAAGCAAAAAATTTAGCTTTAGTAGTAAAAATAATAACTATATTTTATTTGTTTAATTGCTATTTAATAATTTTTTTAAAAAGCTTTATAATATAAACTTAAAAGCTTTTTTTATTTAGCATATTATTTGCAAAAAAAATATCGCTAGCTATTATAAAGTTATTTTTATTTTTAAATTGCAGTATATATTTTTAAATAAATAATAAATAGGTAAAAAGCTTGTTAGCTGTTTTATAATACTTGGGAAAAAAATTATAGTTAAATCGGGCTAATTTTAAAGCTTTGAACGCTATATTTAAGCGTGTAATTATTGCAGCATATAAAATAAAGCCGATTTTTTGCTAATACTGGTGTATGTTTTTTGGTAACGCTTTTTTTTTATACGGGAAAAGCTTTTCCGCTTGTATTAACGTGTTTATATAAATAGTAAAAGTGGTATTTTGCATTTTGGCGATTTTTTTAATATATAAAGCTTAAAAAAGCTATAACAGCCGTTTAGCTTAATTTTAAATTATTTTTATTTTTAAAAATTATTATAAATTATTTTTACCGGTTAAATTATATTGTTATTTTAAGCTAATAATTAGTTTATCGGCTATTTTCTGGCTTTTTTTATTGTAAGCTAATATAATATCGTTAATATATATAAATAATAGCATTTTTTAACGGAAATAACAGCAAAATTTATAAAATATCGATAAAAAACTTATTTTTTATAATAATTTAAAAAGCTTTTTTTGCTACAGTAAAAATAATTTTTATAGCTTATATAAAGCCTGCAATAGCTTAAAAATAGTATTTAGCTTTTAATAACCCGGTAGTATTTATATATAAATTTTTTTGTTTAATTTAGCGTTAACAAAGGCATTTATAGCGTTATATTACTTTAGTTTAAAATTAAATTTAGCTGCTATAGTTATTAACGTTTTAAAAAATTTGCCTGCTAAAGTGCTAGCATAAGTGTTTTTTTTGCCGTTGTTAAGCTGTTAATTTTTTCGTACTATTAGCCGGGCTTTATTTTTATTGTAATATTTATACTTATTAAATTTGTATACGTAAACTTATATATAATTTAAAATAAACTTTTTTTGTAACAAATTTTTAAATAATTTTTTTTAAATTTTTATTTTTTTATAGCTTTATAAATAAATATATTTAGCTTTTTAAAAATCATTTTTTAATAGGTAAGTTTTAAGCTCGCAGTGTTACTTTAGCAGCAATAGTAAATTTTGCTTATATATATATTTTTTTTTTTTGGAAAAATTTAAATAAATAAGCTTTTAAATATTAATTAATATGCTTAAAAGCTTTTTTTTTTTAATATATATATTTGTTATTTTTTTAAGCTTTTAAATATTTGTTAATTAGCTTAAAAACTTTTTTTTTTTTATTAACAAAGTGTTTAAAATTTAATAGCTGTGTTTTACTGTTATAATTATTTTTTTAAGCTTTTAAATGTTTGTTAGCTAGCTTAAAAGCTTTTTTTTTTTTATTAATAAGGTGTTTAGGATTTAATAGCCGTGTTTTGCTATAATGGTTTGCCGTTTTACCGTTATTAAAATTTAATAGCTATAATTAGTTGCAAAGTGTGTAATAAGCTTTATTAAAAGCTTTTTTTTTTTTAGCAGCAAAATTTTTAACAAAATTTAATAGCTATAATTAGTTACTATAAAATTTTTTAAAAGCTTTTAGCAGTTTATTATGCCTAGCTTTTAAAATGCTTTTTTTGTTAATTAGCATATTTTTATGTAATTTTGCCGCGTTAAAACAAATTATTTACTTAAAAAAAAAATTTATAAATGCTAAATTTAAGTAATTTAGTACTATAAATATAAAAAAATCGCTTTTTAAGCTTAAATTTAACAATTTTAAACTTGCTATAATTAAATTTAGCAGTGCTGCTTTTAAAAATTTTGGTAGTGTTAGTAATTATAGCTTAAATATTAAATTTATTATTAAATAATTGCTTTTATTAAACTTTTTTCGGTTTTAGTTTATAAGCTTGTTGTTGCTTAAATTTTTTTCGTTTTTAGCTTTGTTAATATTTTTGGCCGCGCTTTTAAACACTATATTAAAAAGCTTGTTATTTTTTTGTTTTTAAGTTATTTTTTTACTTATTTTAGCGGCTGCTTAATAATTTATTTTATTTAGCAGCGTTTTATACTTTTTTCGGCTTATTTTAAAAAAATTATTTTAAAATTTGTTTTTATTGCTACTAAAAAATTTGTTTTTATTAAAAATAATATTTTTAGTAATAATAACTCGATTTTTTTAAAATAATTAAATTTAATACGTATTAATAAATTAATAGCTTATTAAATATTTTATTTAAGCTTTTAAGTCGAGTTTCCGACGCTTTTTTTTTTGTAATTTAGCTTTAGTAATTATAGCAAACGCTATATAGCTATACACCCGTAAGTATGCTATAAATAGCTTTTGTTTATAATTAATTATGCTTTGTAAATTATTAAAATATAAGTAAAATTTCTCGTAAAAAATTTGCCACCCGTTTATTTTTTTTGGCGTACAATTTGTAACAAACCCTAAGTTTATATAGACGTGGTATAATCGGAGCTCTCCATAAAAAATCGTGCTAGGTAGTAACCAAAAAAATTATCGTAACGTTGGTAAAAATTACATTAAAGTCGTTAAAAATACTTTTATATAGTTGTTTTAAAAAGTTACTATATGCTTAAATTAAATTATAAAATAAAAACTAACTAAATATATAGGAAAATTTATTACTATTATATAAACCGTTTTTTTTTTACTTAAATGCTTGTTGCTTTACCCGCTTTATAAAACAATAAAAGCACTTTGCTTTTATTTTTTTACAAAGCTTTTTGCTTTGTATGCTTTATAGATTTTTTAGAGCACTTTGCTTTATAATTTTTATAGAGCTGCGTATTATGTAACTATATTTATGCCCGTAGCTTTTTTTTTTAGTTTGCTTCGTGCTTTTTATTGGGTTTTTTTTGGTTACTTTGGTTTTCCGACAGGCCGCCCGCTTGTTGGTTTGTAACATTATTTTTTTACCTTTTAGGTTTATTGTTTGCAATAAATATTGGTGCGCTTTTTGGTAAATCTGTAGGTGTTTTTTTTTTTTTTTTTTTTTTGCTGTGTATGGTCCGTCGTTAATATAGCAGGTTAAATTTCGAAACCAGCTTATTTTATTTTTACAAAGCGTTGTTAGGCCACTTTTTTCGCGATTAAAGTTTTTAGCTACAAAATTATGCTTTGCTTTCGGTGTTTTAACAAAAGCCTTTTTTGCAAAATGTTAAATAATATTAATTGTTGCAAAAATTGCAATGATGCTAATTTTTTTTTATGCGATAAAAATTATATTTTTATAAATTTGTTATATAACATTATTTTTAAATACCAGCGTTTATAAACGCGTAAATAAAAAATTTTTAACAAGCTTTAAAAAATAAATCGCTAAGTTTAAAAGTTTTTAGCTTGTTTTATTTGTTTTAATTGTTAAGTTAAGTTTTTTCGTAAAAAAGGTGTAAAAATAGCTTAGCGTAGCTTTTAAAGCATAAATAAATTAAAAACGCAAAAGCGCTTAAAAAAAAAGCAACGCAAATTAAAAAAAAAACAAGCTTAGCTAATTGCTTTTATTAACTTTTTTAATGTTAATTAAAATGTTTTTAATTTTTTTTTTTCGGTTAACTTTGTTTTTTTAGCGATAGCTGGTCGAAATATTAACGGTAAAACTAATTAACTATTTTTATCGCGTTTTTTAAGTTTTTTTTAAGTTTTTATATAGTTTTTTTATATAAGTACTTTTTTTATTTACCTAAATATTTATAGGTTTTTTTGTTTTAATATAAATTTAGTATTTTTTTAATATTATATATATTTTTATTTGGTTTAACTTTTAGTTTTGTTTAAAGTTTAGCGTTTTTAGGTGCTAATTTTAACAAAAAAATATAAAATATCGATCGTATTTTAGCTTTTTTAAATAGTTTAAGTCGATAATTTGTTTTTAAAATAGCTTTTTTTATTTTAAAAAATTTGATTTGTTTAAAATTAAATTTATCGCTTAGTCGCTTAGTTTTAATGTTGCGCTTTAAAAAATATACTTTATTTTTTTTCTTTAAAGTTAGCTTTAATAATTTATATTTGTTGTAGTACGTTTTTATGCAGTTTTGTAAAAACACTAACTCGTTTTGTAATTTTTGTTGTAAGCTAATAATTTTTTTTGCCCGTGTTTTTGCGTTAGGTGCAAAAATTTCTTAAATTGCTGTTTTAAATTTTTCCGGGTTAAATTTATAATTTATTTTAAATAATAATATTTTTATTAACTTATTGTTAAAATTATTATATATATACTTTGCTTTTAGCAATAGCTTAATTTAGTTGTTTTGTTATTTGTTAAAGTAGCAGCAAAAATATTGCTTTAAAGTTTAATTTAATTGTTTTGTTTGTTTATTTGTTTGTAAATAGTAAGCTGTAAATATGCGGTGCTTAACTTTTAATGTTTTTATTAACAATTAATAAAACTTAAAAGCTATAGTCGTTTTTTTATTTGTAATCATTTTTTTTTAAAATCTTATGTTTATTAAAAATATGTTGGGTTATTATATAAGCTAAATTTTTTGCCGTACTTAATTTTAAATATGGTATAAAATATTTATATTTTGTGAGTTTTTTTATAACGACTAGTATTAAATTATACAGTATTTTTGTTATTGGTTTTTTTAACTTAGGTAGCTTAACGATAAAATTAAACGCAATAAATTTTCAAGCTTTGTTAAATATTTTTTTGGGTTGCAATAATTTATATAGTTTGTGTTGCGGTGCTTTTCTTTTTTTATACAAGTTATACTTGGTTAATATTTTTTTAATTATACCTTTTATTTTTTTCCAGTAAAATATTTGGTTTTTGATTTTTTAGGTAGTTTTAAATACCTTTTAATGTTTTGCGAGTAAGTGTTTATAAGCTAGCTTAATAAGTTTTTTTTTTAACTTTGGCGGTATTTATATTTTATTTTTATAATATAGCAGGCTTATAATGTTATTATATTTTAGTTTTTTCGTATTAAATTAATTAATGTTGTTATAGTAATATTTAGCCGTAATAATTGCTAATATTTTTTGTTTAAATAATTTATAATTTATTTGTATTATAGCTGATATTATTAATTTTTGTTTCGTTTTTTTAAAAAATGTTTAATTTTTTTTTTTTTTTTTGATAATTGTTTCGTTAGCTTAAAATGTCCGCTTTAACATTTTTTTTTTCTTTAATATAAACAATAATAAAGTTAAATTAAAAAAAAAACTTTATTTATTTAATTTGTCGTTTGTTTAATATTTTTGACGTTATAAATGTTGCAAAATTTTTATAATCAGAATATATTATTATTAGCTTTTTTGGTCCGTATAAATAGTGTTTTTATTTTTTAAATGCTTAAATAATAGCTATAAGCTTTTTGTTTAGCAGTATATATTGTGCTGCTGGTTTCGAAAATTTTTTTAAAAAAAAAGCTACCAGATATAGTTTTTTATTATTGTTTTGTTAATTTAGTTGTTTCCTTATTGCTATTTTGCAGGCGTTAATTTTTATTTTAAATTTTTTGTCGGAGTTAAGCAGTTTTAAAACCGGATCGCTTACGATTAAAAATTTAATTTTGTAAAAAACTTTTGTTTTTTGTTTTTTTATTTAAAAATTAAATTTTTTTTTATTAAGTTTGTAAAAAGTTTTACGTGTTTACTAAAACTTTTAATAAATTTTCGAATATAATTTGTAAATTTTATAAATGTTTTTATATTATTTGTCGATTTAAATATAAACTAATTTTTTACTGCTAAAATTTTAAATTTTTAAATTTATATTTTTTTTAAAATTATTGTAAATTTAAGAAAATTAACTTTTTGCATATAAAATTTGCTTTTTTTAAGATTTATTTTAAATTTTGCGTTTTATAATGTTTTAAATATTTTTTTTATATGTTTTCGGTATTTTTTAAGCGTTTTTAAATATATTAATATATTGTTTAAATATATTATTACAAATATGTCGATAAACTTTCGTATTGCGTTTGTAATTTATGCTTAAAATATTGCTAGTGCGTTAATAAATTTAAATAGCATTATTAAGTATTTAAACAGCTTTTTAAGCGTTTTAAATGCTGTTTTTTATTTATTACTTAGTGCTATTTTTATTTGGTAATATGCGTTAGGTAGGTTAAATGCTATAAATTATTTTGCTTGTATTAACTTATTTTTTATATCGTTAATTTTAAGTAATAGTTTTACAAATTTAATCGTTTTATTATTTATATTTTTATAGTTTATATAAAGTTTTTATTGTTGCTTGCCGTTTTTTTCAAGCTTTTTTAGCATTTATAGCACCGGTAATCGTGCTAATAACGTTAAATGCCGTATAAATTTTTTTGCTAAATTTTTTTTAATATATTTGTTAAACTTTTGTAGCTGTTTTTAATTTATGTAATGTAGCGGAAATTTTTTTAATATTGCTTTTTTTTTAAATAAAATTCGATAGTTTTAAATTTTGTGCTTTGGTAAATAATTATATGTTTTACTAAATATGTTGCCGTAGTTTTTATATTTCGATAGTATTTTGCTGTTAAATATTGGCTTAAAATTTTTAATTATAATATATATTTGCATATATTGCTTTATAAAATTATTTAATGCTTGCATTAAAAGCTTTTTAAAGGTTAATTTTTTTTTAGCATATTTTACTAAAGTTAGCCGGTTTTTTAGTTTATTTTAGGATTGTTTTTTTGCAACTAGGGTATTTTTAAAATAATATTGTACCTAAATGTTTTTGTAATATCGAGCGTAAATTTTTTTTTGTGTTTTAAAATATTAAAAAAAAGTGCTATAGTTTTTTTTAAAACTATTCCGTTGTTATACGCAATTAAACTTTTATTAACGGTTATAAGTAAATAAAAATTGTTTTTAAGCTTTATTAATATATTTAACTGCTTAATAACTCGTAAAAAAATAAAGCTCGCTTGAGCTTTTATATTTATAAATGCTTATAGTTTATTTTTTTAATATATTAAATCGATTTTAATATATTTACTTTTGTTAGCCGTTATAATATAAAACATTTTTGGCTTTTAAATTAGTTGTTGATTTGTTATAACTATTTTTGGTTGTTTTTTAATTTTTTAACCGTTTTTGTTTATATCGGTATTTTGTTTATTTATTATTAAGCTTTAATTGTTTTAACTAGTACTAAAAATTATATAATCGTAATTTTATTGTTATAATATTTTAATGTTATTTGTATTGTTAACTTAAAATTTGTTTTAACAGTTCGTTTTTTTTTAAACGTAAGTCGGTTTTGCTTAATTTGTGCTGCATGTTTTTTAAGTTTTTGTAACTTCGTAGCTTTTGCCTGGGCATATATTTTGTATGCATTGTTGTAACACTGTTTTTAGTCTGTAATTTGTAGTATATATTTTGTTAGCTATTATAAATTTATTTTAAATGTTGCAAACCCGTTAAAGTTTTAATAAATAATTATTATTTTTTTTATATTGTTTTTATAATAAAGTTGCCATAGTATGTTACTATTTATTTGTTTCGAAAACTATATATATTTAAGTTTTTTTTAAATGTGTGTTAAATATTAATAGGTTATACAGTTTATTTAGAAAACATTTTTGTAATGTTTGTTTTTTAGTTGTAATTTTTTTAATTTTTTATGTTGCATTGTTTTATTGTAATAATATTTTTTGGCGATTAGTCGTATCGCTTTACCAAAATTTTTACTAACATTTGTTCCGGCTTTTATAATAAAAATATTGTTATATATTTATATATTTTTTAAAAATGCTTATATTTTGTAGTTTAGCATAGCTTTAAAGGTATTTATATCCGTATTTTTTGCTTGTTATATTTAGCGCTTGCGTTTTATCGATTTTTCGCGTTAAGTATATTTTTGCTGTATAAACTTTGCTACAGTGTTTTTTATTTATTTTTATTTGGTCTGGTGGTTGTACTGTTGATATGTGCAGTTTTGTCCCTCTAGATATTTGTTGCCTTTAAGCCAGTTTGGTTTTTTAACCGGATTTTTGCTTTGCAAAATTGCAAATGTTTTGTTAATTTTTATAATATTTTTAACCAATTTTAGTTTTTTATAGCTGTTATTATGTTTTACGTCTATTTATTTTGCGTAGCTGTCGTGTTTATTATAGTTAATTATATTGCAAGTGCACTTGTTTTGTTTTGTTTGTTTCGATTGCTTTGTTAACGGATGTGCTAAGCACACTTGTTTTTTTTTTTTGCATGTATTGCAACCTGGTATGTTTTCGATATATTGTTGTTAACTTAGGCTTTATTGGTCGCTAATTTGTAATATCGTAACTATTATTGCAAAAGCTTGCTTAAGCTTTTTAAGCTTTTGTTGTTTTTTAAGCTTTTGTTGTTTTTTAAGCTTTTGTTGTTTTTTAAGCTTTTTACAGTTTTTAGCGTAGTGTTTTTTTTGATTGCAATTGTAACATTTAACTTTATTTAGGTTCCGTTTTTTAATAACTGCATTAAGCTTTATAGGTTTTAAGTAGGTTTTTGTTGCTGTCGATTTTTAGGTTTTTTTTTTTTTTACGTTTGGTATTTAATTGTTTTAATTTCGTTAAAACTTTTAAAGTTGTTGTTTATATAAACAATTGTTAATTTTAATTGTTTTGCAATAAATCTTTTTAAATTGCTTTTTTTTTTATTTTGATATAATTTGTTTTAAACCTTAGTTTTAAGTTTGTTAAAAAAAATTGTTATTATTGCGTTATTGTTAGCTTATTTAGTTTTTGCATGCTGCTTGCAAAACTTTGTTACGTATTTATACGTTACTTTAATTTAAGTTAAAATTATTAACTTTTGTTTAACTTGTTTAACTTTTTTTAAGTTTTTATATATATTAGTTATAGCTTTTTTAAATTTTTTATATTTGTTAAAAATGTTGTTAGTTATAAACCGTCGATTATTTTTCTTAGCGTTTTTTAAGTAGTTATTTATAATAAGTTGAAATTATTTTAACGCGTTATTTATAAAATACTTTGCAATTATTATTACCTTTTTTGCGTTTATAGTAAAACTTGATTTATAATATTGCAAATACACTTTAATTTAAATTAAAATTTTTTTTAATTAATTTTGCAAACCATCGAACTTTTTTAGCTTAACTAGCTTAAAAAACTTAAGTTTAAAATTATTAATTAATTAATTTTTAAGCTGTTTGTTTTAATGCTTTAATTGTTAAATTTTTTTATGTAGTTAGTTAAATAAATATTATACTATCGCAAATATTAAGTTTAATTGTTTCGTTAAAATTATAGTAATTTTTTTAGTTGTTTTAAATATTAATTAAATAATAATTTAAAATATAACAAACCTTAAGTTTGTATAAACGTGGTATAATCGAAGCTTTTTATAAAAAATTATGCTAAGTAATAACTAAAAAAATTATTATAACATTAGTAAAAACCACACTAAAGTTATTAAAAATATTTTTATATAATTATTTTAAAAAATTACTATATGTTTAAATTAAATTATAAAATAAAAACTAACTAAATACATAAAAAAACTTATTACTATTATATAAACCGTTTTTTTTTACTTAAATGTTTATTGCTTTACCTGCTTTATAAAACAATAAAAACATTTTGCTTTTATTTTTTTACAAAGCTTTTTGCTTTATATATTTTATAAATTTTTTAAAGCACTTTGCTTTATAACTTTTATAAAGCTGCGCATTACGTAACTATATTTATGCCCGTGGCTTTTTTTTTTAGTTTGCCTCGTGCCCTTTATTGGGTTTCCTTTGGTCACTTTGGTTTTCCGACAAGCCGCCCGCTCGTTAGTTCGTAACAGAATTATATAAATATACTGCTGTTTATATTACTTTTAGCTATAAAAAAATTAAAAACTTGCAGTTATTTTTTATTAAGTTTGCTTAGTACTTAATAATAGCTTTTACTTTTTTAGCGCTATTATTAAAATTTTATATGTGCAAAAAAAAAAGCTTTATTTTAGTGCCGTAAACGCGGTAAAAATAGTTAGCAAGCTTTAAAATATTTTATTTAGTGCTTAATATTTCGTTATTACATTTTATTACTTTTATTTTAGCTTTAAAATAAAAGTTAATATATTTAATGCAATTTTTAAAAAGTTTTTAAATAATGTTAGCGCACTTATTATTGGCATAATAATTTTAAATATATTTAAAATATCGGTTTATAACAAGCATAATTTTTTAAAGTTTTTTATTACCGTTAAAAAAATTGTTAAACTTATAAAAATTAATTATTAATCGATTTTTAGCCTCGGTAATTTTTAAGCAAGCATTTTATATTATATGGCAGCAAGCTTTCGATTTGCTACACGTTATATATTTAGCTATTTAAATTTTATCGTTAAAGCAAAAAATAATTGTTATTTTTTTAATATAAAAAAATAACTGTTTAAAAAGTTTTAGCTTTATATATCCGAGCCGCTAATGCTAGCAGTATAAGTTTGCTTTAAACTTTAATTTTCTAGTATAAAAGTTTAAAAAATTCCGCCGTAAGTCACGGCTGAGTGGCTTGACCCGCTGGTTGGCCCAGCGCTCCAGGTGGCCTGTGCCACCTGTACACGTGACCCACCTAGCCGTGCACCCACAAATACGAACGCACCTAAATTGTACGCAGAATAGTTTTTTTTTTTTTTTCACTTTAGTATTAATATATATTTGGTACGCCAACTTGGAGCTTTGCCTCTTAAAAGTACCCCAATTGTGACACCGTATATAAAAAGCTCGTTCGGTAATTTTTGCAAATAAGTATTTTATAATGTATTGCTTATGTATACGTGTTAGTAAATATAAAAGCTTTTTTTATTAGTGTTTTAATTAATTAAACTTTGGCTTATTATTTTAATAAATTTTTAGTCGATTTAAAATTTATAAAAATATTAAATTTGTAGCTATATTTAAACAGTAAGCTATATTATATAACCGGTATATAATAAAGCTTTTAAGGCTTGTTGCTTTAATATCGATTTTTTTTTAGCTTTGTATAAAAAGCACACTGTTTTTAGCGAATATTATATTTTTTTAAATTAATATTTTTTATATTTAAAAATTGTTGTTTTTAATTAAATATATAAATATTTAACCTAAAATTTATTATAGCGCAATTTTTTAATATATAAAATTTAGCGATTTTTTTCGATATATAAAAAAAACTTGCTATATACGCTATAAAAAGTTTTATTAGTTAATTTTCCTATTGGTGTTTAGCGAAAATTTTAAATTTAACTTTTTTTTTTTAGTTTTAACGTTGCGCTTTTTTTACCGCTTGTTAAACGTTTTTTTTACTAGCTATTTTTATTTTTGCTTTTTTTTTTGACTTAAATATTTATTTGCTAAGTTTTAAAACAAAGCTTTAAAAAAACATACCAGCAAAGCGCAATTAAATAGCGTTTATTATATATTATATAGTTAAATATATTTAAGTTAGCTTATTTAGCTTTTGTTTTAGTGTTTGCGCAAAAACGCTTATTAAAAATATTTTGAAAGCTTTTTTCTCGCTAATAATTTCGTTAAAAAAAATTTATTTGTTTATTATAAGCTTATTTTTTTTAGGAAATTTAGCGTAAGCGCTTTTTGTTTGTATTGCTGCTAGGCTTGCTTATTTTTGTTTGTTTATTTATAAACTTTGCTATATAAAAAGCTTTTTTTTTAACGATTTTTCCGATAAGTCGTAACATGTTTAATATAGTAAATTTTTAGCAAAATTTGGTAGCAATTATATAATAATCCAAAATGTTATTTATAATAGCTTAGCTATTAATATTTTAAAATAAAATAGCTTACGCTAAGTGTATATGCTAAAAAGCTTTATTTAAATCGGTAACAAGCTTAAAAACGTTTATTTTTTTTTTGTTTTTAATGTTTTTTAAATAAGCTTTAAAAACTTTATAAAATTACTCGTTTAACTATTTAGTAAGGTTTTTAATAGGCTTTTTAGCGGTGTTTGTTATAAATTGCTTATATTTATACTTATATTTAAACTTAAGCATTTTTTAAGCTACAGCACTAAGCTTTTTAAAATTATCGTACTATTAATCGATAGTTTAAATAGCGCGCATATAAATAAGCTTATAATTTAAATATACAGTTTTTCGCATTTATTTAGAAAACTTGGCAATTTTGGTTTGATAAAAATTATAGTGCCTTAAAAAAGCATTAAACTTTTGTTTAGCAGCTTAAAAAAACGCCTAGGCTAATATAATAAAATCGGTAACTATAGCTTCGTTAAACTCGATATTTAAATTCGCTAGAAAATAATTTTTAAAGGTTAGCGCTTTTAGCTTCGTAAGCTATAAAACTTGTTTTTTAAAAGCTATATATTTTTATAAATTTTGGCTTTAAGCCGCAGCGGCAAAATTTTTTTCCTATAAAAAAAAATCGTTTAAAAATTTAAAAATAATAGCGGTTTGGTTTAACATTATAACAATTTTATCATTTTAGTATTTTTAAATTGCTTTTAGTAAAATATAAAAAATAATAAAACTTTTAATTGTTAGATTTTTAGTAGTAATATAATTTTGTCGCTGTATTGTTTCTAGCTTTCTGTTTTATTTTAAGGCATTTTTTCTAGTTACAGCTTTTCTAGGTATAAATATATACGCCACATTAATTTAGCCACATTTTGTACGCCACTTTGCTTAAATAATATGGTAATTTTATCACTTAAGCCTCACAGGCTTTTTTTAGGTCGCCTATAAAAAGCACCAAATTTAACATCGTTAGCATATATTTTTTCACACCAGTCGAAAATAATAAAACAATATATTCGCGATACGTACGAAATAAAATAATACTTTATTTTTTTTCTTAAAAAACGCCGGGGCTTTTGCTGTAACTAAAAAAACAGCCTTAAAACATCTAGCCTCGCTTTTTTAAAAATTTTTTCATTACGCAAATAACTTTATATTTTTTGTAAAATAGTTAAATTATTTACTGCTTTGTATAAGTTTTATACGTAACTTAAATTTTGTCGGTTTAAAATATTTAACGCTAATTGTTAATAGTTTAATTAATGTATTGCTAAGCAAAAGCTAGCTTTTTAGCTTTGTTAACTTAGCTAAGCAAAAGTTTTTAATAAACGCAATATTAACGGTAGCTTAATCAACAAAAAGCGCTATAAATAGCTTAAAAACTATATTTTCCATTAAATAGCATAAAAAAAATTTTAAACTAAATTATTATACGGTTTTTTTAAAAAGCTATAATAAAATTAATTAATTTAGCTTTTTTTTTAAAGCTAAAAGCTGGGGCAAAGCTTTTGCGACAGCAAAAGCCTTTGGGTAAAAATAAAACCTTAATAATTTAGCCTTTAAAAAACATAGTTTTTTTTATTATTTAGCCAACTAAAAAGCCTTTATTTTTATATAACGTATAAATTTTAGTTTTTTAGTTAGCCGTTAAATATTAATACCCGGCTTTAGCTATTCGATAATTTTGTCGGCTTTAATACGGGTAAAAATTAACAAATAAAAAAATAACTAGCTAATATAAGTAATATAAAGCTAATTAAAGCAATAAAAGCAATAATTATTAAATTTAGTGCTTTTTATAAGCGACCTAAAAAAAGCCTATAAAACCTAAGTGACAAAATCACCACATTACCTAAGCAAAATGGCATATAAAGTGTGGCTAAATCAGTGTGGCGTACACATCCACACCTAAAAAAGCTATAACTAAAAAAAATGCCTTAAAATAAAACAAAAAGCTAAAAATAATACAGCAATAAAATTACATTACTACTAAAAATCTAACAATTAAAAGTTTTATTTTTTTTTATATTTTATTTAAAGCAATTTAAAAATATTAAAGTGATAAAATCGCTATAATATTAAATTAAACCGCTATTATTTTTAAATTTTCAAACGATTTCCTTTTGTAAAAAAAAAACTTTGCCGCTGCGGCCCGGAGCTAAAACCTATAAAAATATATCGCTTTTAAAAATTAAGCTTTATAGCTTATAAAGCCAAAAACGCTAACCCCTAAAAATTATTTCTTAGCAAATTTAAATATTAAATTTAACAAAATTGCGGTTACTAATTTTACCGTACCAGCTCAAGCGCTTTTTTAAGCTGCTAAACAAAAGTTTAATGCTTTTTTAAAGCACTATAATTTTTACCAAACCAAAGTTGCCAAACTTTCCGAGTAAATGCAAAAAACTATATATTTAAATTATAAGCTTACTTATATGCGCGCTATTTAAACTATCAATTAGTAATACGATAATTTTAAAAAGCTTAATGCTGTAGCTTAAAAAATGTTTAAGTTTAAATATAAGCATAAATATAAGCAATTTATAACAAACACCGCTAAAAAACCTATTAAAAACTTTATTAAATAGTTAAACAAATAATTTTATAAAATTTTTAAAGCTTATTTAAAAAATATTAAAAACAAAAAAAAAATAAACGCTTTTAAACTTATTACTAATTTAAATAAAGCTTTTTAGCATATATACCTAGCGTAAATTATTTTGTTTTAAAACATTAATAGCTAAGCTATTATAAATAACACTTTAAATTATTATGCAATTATTACTAAATTTCGCTAAAAATTTATTATATTAAATATATTACGATTTACCAAAAAAATCGTTAAAAAAAAGCTTTTTATACAGCAAAGTTTATAAATAAACAAACAAAAATAAGCAAACTTAGCAGCAATACAAACAAAAAGCGCTTACGTTAAATTTGTTAAAAAAAACGAGTTTACAATAAACAAATAAATTTTTTTTAACAAAATTGTTAGCAAAAAAAAAGCTTTTAAAATATTTTTAATAAACGCTTTTGCGCAAACATTAAAACAAAAGCCGAACAAGCTAATTTAAATATATTTAACTATATAATGTGTAATAAATGCTACTTAATTGCGCTTTGCTAATATGCTTTTTTAAAGCTTTGCTTTAAAACTTAGCAAATAAACATTTAAGTCGAAAAAAAAGCAAAAATAAAAATAGCTAGCAAAAAAAGCGTTTAACAAGCAATAAAAAAAATATAACGTTAAAACTAAAAAAAAAAAGTTAAATTTAAAATTTTTACTAAACACCAACAAAAAAATTAATTAATAAAACTTTTTATAGCGTATATAGCAAGCTTTTTTTACATATCAAAAAAAATCGCTAAGTTTTATATGTTAAAAAATTGCGCTATAATAAATTTTAGGTTAAATATTTATATATTTAATTAAAAACAACAATTTTTAAATATAAAAAATGCTAATTTAAAAAATATAATATTTGCTAAAAACAGTGTGCTTTTTATACAAGGCTAAAAAAAAATTAATATTAAAACAACAAATTTTAAAAGCTTTATTATATACCGGTTATATAGTATAGCATATTGCTTAAATATAGCTATAAACCTAGTATTTTTGCAAGTTTTAAATCGACTAAAAGTTTATTAAAATAATAAGCTAAAGTTTAATTAATTAAAACATTAATAAAAAAAGCTTTTGTGTTTACTAACCCGTATATACGGGCAATACATTATAAAATACTTATTTGCAAAAATTACCAAAAGAGCTTTTTATATATAGCAAAATTTTTTAAACTTTTATACTAGAAAATTAAAGTTTAAAGCAAGCTTATATTGCTAACATTAGCAGCTTAAACATATAAAGCTAAAACTTTTTAAACGGCTATTTTTTTACACCAAAAAAATAACGATTATTTTTTGCTTTAACAACAAAATCTAAACAGCCGGATATATAGCATGTAGCAAATCGAAAGCTTGCCGCTATATAGTATAAAACGCTCGCTTAAAAGTTACCGAAGCCGGAAATTAATTAGCAGTTAATTTTTATAAGTTTAACAATTTTTTTAACGGTAATAAAAAGCGTTAAAAAATTATGCTTATTATAAACCGATATTTTAGGTATACCTGGGATTATTATGCAAATAACAAGCGCGCTAGCACTATTTAAAAAATTTTCGAAAACTATATTAAATATATCGATTTTTATTTTAAAGCTAAAATAAAAGTAATAAAATGCAATAATAAAATATTAAATATTAAACAAAATATTTTAAAGCTTGTTAATTATTTTTACTGCATTTACGGTATTAAAATAAAGCTTTTTTTTCTGCATATATAAAATTTTAACGGTAGCGCTAAAAAAGTAAAAGCTACTATTAAATACCGAGCAAGCTCGATAAAAAATAACTGCAAGCTTTTAATTTTTTTATAGCTAAAAATAATATAAACAGCAATATATTTATATAACCATACGCTAAAAAAAATAAACAAGTAGCAAGTTTTTTACGAAAAATTTTATTTATATTTTAATAATTTACAAAGCATAATTAGTTATAAATAAAAGTTATTTATAGCATATTTGCGGGTATATAGCTATATAGCGTTTATTATAACTATTAAAGCTAAATTATAAAAAAAAAAGCGCCAGAAACTTAACCTAAAAGCTTAAATAAAATATTTAATAAGCTATTAATTTATTAATACGTATTAAATCTAGCTACCCCGAAAGAATCGAATTATTATTACTAAAAATGTTATTTTTAACGAAAACAAATTTTTTAGTAGCAATAAAAACAAATTTTAAGACGATTTTTTTAAAATAAGCCAAAAAAAATACGAAATGCTATTAAACAAAATAAATTATTAAGCAGCCGCTAAAATAAATAAAAAAATAACTTGAAAACAAAAAAATAACAAATTTTTTAATATAATATCTAAAAACGCGGCTAAAAATATCGACAAAGCTAAAAACGAAAAAAATTCAAGCGACGACAAGCTTATAAACTAAAACTAGGAAAAATTTAATAAAAGCAATTATTTAATAACAAATTTAACGTTTAAGCTATAATTACTAACGCTACTAAAGTTTTTAAAAGCAGCACTGCTAAATTTAATTATAGCAAGTTTAAAATTGTTAAATTTAAGCTTGAAAAGCAATTTTTTTACATTTATAGCATTAAATTACTTTAATTTAACATTTATAAATTTTTTTTTAAATAAATAATTTGCTTTAATGCGGCAAAATTATATAAAAATACGCTAATTAACGGAAAAAATATTTTAAAAGCTAGGTATAATAAACTGTTAAAAATTTTTAAAAAATTTTATAGCAACTAACTATAGCTATTAAATTTTATTAAAAGTTTTGCTGCTAAAAAAAAAAAGCTTTTAATAAAGCTTATTATATATTTTGCAACTAATTACAGCTATTAAATTTTAATAACGGTAAAACAGCAAATTATTATAGCAAAATATAGCTATTAAATCTCGAACATTTTATTAATAAAAAAAAAAAAGCTTTTAAGCTAGTTAACCGGCACTTAAAAGCTCGAAAAAACAATTACTACAGCAAAACACGGCTACTAAATTTTAAACATTTTATTAATAAAAAGAAAAAAGCTTTTAAGCTAGCTAACAAGCATTTAAAAGCTCGAAAAAATAATAAATATATATATTAAAAAAAAAAAGCTTTTAAGCATACCAACAAATATTTAAAAGCTTATTTACTTAAACTTTTTTAAAAAAAAAAATATATAAATAAAACTTATTATTGCTGCTAAAGTAACACCGCAAGCTTAAAATTTATTTATTAAAAAATTATTTTTAAAAAGCTAAACGTATTTATTTATAAAGCTATAAAAAAATAAAAATTTAGAAAAAATTACTTAAAAATTTGTTATAAAAAAAGTTTACTTTAAATTATATATAAATTTATATATACAAATTTAATAAGCACAAATACTATTATAAAAATAAAACCCGGCTAATAGTACAAAAAAATTAACAGCTTAACAATAGCAAAAAAAACATTTATGCTAGCACTTTAGCGGATAAATTTTTTAAAACGTTAATAGCTATAGCAGCTAAATTTAATTTTAAACTAAAGCAATATAACGTTATAAATATTTTTGTTAACGTTAAATTAAACAAAAAAATTTATATATAAATGCTACCTAGTTACTAAAAGCTAAACATTATTTTTAAGTTATTGCGAGCTTTGTACAAGCTATAAAAGTTGTTTTTACTGTGGCAAAAAAAGCTTTTTAAATTATTATAAAAAATAGGTTTTTTACCAATATTTTATAAATTTTACTGTTATTTCCGTTAAAAAGTGCTATTATTTATATATATTAACGATATTATATTAGCTTATAATAAAAAAAGCCAGAAAATAGCTAATAAAATAATTGTTAGCTTAAAACAACAATATAATTTAACCGGTAAAAATAATTTAAAATCGAGCTAAACAGCTATTATAGCTTTTTCAAGCTTTATATATTAAAAAAATCGCTAAAATGCAAAATACCACTTTTATTATTTATGCAAACATGCTAATGCGAGCGGAAAAGCTTTTTTTGTATAAAAAAAAAGCGTTACTAAAAAACATACATTAATACCAGCAAAAAACCAGCTTTATTTTATATGCTGCAATAATTATACGCTTAAATATAGCGTTTAAAGCTTTAAAATTAGCCCGATTTAATTATAACTTTTTTCCCGAGCACTATAAAACAACTAACAAGCTTTTTACTTATTTATTACTTATTTAAAAATATACATTGCAATTTAAAAATAAAAACAATTTTATAATAGCTAGCAATGTTTTTTTTGCAAATAATATACTAAATAAAAAAAGCTTTTAAGCTTACATTATAAAGCTTTTTAAAAAGGTTATTAAATAGCAATTAAATAAATAAAATATAGTTATTATTTTTATTATTAAAGCTAAGCTTTTTGCTTTAGCATAAGCAGCTAAAAAAGCTATATATATAAACTAATTTATTAATAAGCTAAAAATTACGTTAAAAAATTAGCATATTTAAATATTATGCAATAATTAGCAACCTATAAGCTTAATTACTAAAAAAATAGCTTTGCTATATATTAAACTATGTTACGTTAATATTTATAACTATTAGCTACGCTAAAAAGTTAAAAATAAAACCATTTTAATAAAATATATACTTATTAACAATATAATCGTTAATAAATTAATAAAAACTTTACCGGCATAAAAATAAAATATATTTTTTAATTAGCTTAAGTTAATTAAACTGCTAAAAAATAATAAACTAGCTTTAAATTTATTTTTGCTTTTTAACAAGCTTAAAAGCAAATTAATTAGCAAAAAATTTTTTAAATAAATATTAAAAATATAAAAATTAAAAAATAAATTATAAATTATAAATTATAAGCTTAATATAAAAATTATAAAAAGCAAAAACAAAAAATTTTTTAATTGCTTAAAAATTATTTAAACTAAAAAAAAAAAAAAAAAAACTACTAAACTAACCACTTTAAAAAACTATTAACTAATTATTTTAAAAAGCTATAAATTAATTATTTTAAAAAGCTATAAGTTTATTATTTAAGTGGCTAAAATTTTTTTTTTTTTTTTTTTTTTATTCTAGCTAAGTTTAAAAGCATGCAAACCGTAGTTCGCAGTGCTTAAATGCGCGCTTAAAGCGCACCAGCAACAAAAACGTCACGCAAAGCGCAAGCAGCATAGCAAATATTAGCGGGCTTATTATTTATTAGCTAGCTAATATACAACGCAATTATAATAAATAAATATATTTATAAAAGCTTATAAAAATGCTTTAAAACATATTGCTAATAGCAATTTTTATTTTTTATAGTTTTAAAATATTTGCTGATAAAATAGTTTTAAAAAATATTACGCACGTAGCGCAAGCAAAACGTTTTTTTTTAAACTTTTAAAAAAGCCGGTCGGCCGCAGCAGCAAAAGCAAATACGCAAGCTATTTGCTAAAACAAAAGCTAAAAACAAAGCGGCAGCAAAAGCGGCAGCACGCAGCAAAAGCACCGGTAGCAGTATAAGCAACATAATAATTATTTGCTTAAAAGCAGTAATAAAAATGCTAAACAAATTTAGCAAAAAATTATTTAGCAAAAGCGTAGCACTAATAATAGCAACGCTAAAGCGCGCTTTACGCAAAAATATAATAAAAACAGCAAAAATATAAGCAGCTAAAATATAAACAAACAAAAAATAGCTAAAAAGTTTTATTACAATTAAATATAAGCATAAATGCAGCAGCAAGCAAATTAAAATATTTTTATTGCTAAAAAACAAATTAAACAAGCTAATAAATATATTAATACTATGTTATAAATTTTTATAAGCAATATTTATAAAAAAAACGCATATAATATAATAGCAGCAATAATATATATAATTTAAACATGTTATTTTAAGTTAGCAATTTTTGCAATTAAGCATAAAAAACTTTAAACCGCAAAATTATTATACCAAAAATAAATATTTATATAATTTTAATTATTAATATATTAATATCGATTTTTTTTTGCATATTTTGCAAAAACGCATATATTTAAGCAAAATTTTAAACACTTATAAAAATAATATTATTAAAACTAAAAAATAGCAAACAAACAAGCTTTTTATATATATTTATATAAATTTATATTTACTGCTGCAAAACATATTTATTAAATTGTATAGCAATAAGCTACAAATACCATTTATATGCTTTATATATATACGCATATAAATCGCCATTGTTTTTAGCGCATTATAACAACACTAACACGCTATTTACATATGCACGTGCAAAGCGCTTTAAAAACATTTACGCTATGTTTAAATTAATTTATTAAAATAATTTTATCTAAAAAAATATGTTAAATTTAGTGCTTTTTATAAGCGACCTAAAAAAAGCTTATAAAGCTTAAATAATAAAATTATTATATTATTTAAGCAAAATAGCGTATAAAATATAATTAAATTAGTGTAGCATATATATTTACACCTAAAAAAGCTATAACTAAAAAAAATGCCTTAAAATAAAACAAAAAGCCAGAGATAATACAGCAACAAAATCACATTACTATTAAAAATCTAACAATAACAATAACAAAAACTTTTATTTTAAAAAACGTTTTAAAAGTTTGTTTTATACTAATATTCAAGCTTTTTTAAACGGGCAAATACTATATAAATAATAGCTAAATACATTATTTTTAACCAACAGGCTTACAAATTAGCTGGCGTAATATCAAACAATATGGTTTAATACTACAGTAAATAAATATAAAGATAAATACCAATGTCAGCACTAAAAAAACAGCCATACTAATATAGGTATAGTGGCCTTGGCAGTGGACATTTGGTACTTGACATGGTTTACTTTACTCAACATGAACTACGTAACATCATGTACATACGTAGTACCGGTACATAGATTAGTACTACTATGTTTGTATGTTTCCTGTCTAACCTCCAAGTACCTGAGGGTGATTGTCCGAGGTCCTGATACCGCGAACCGTCCCGCGCAGTGCTTCTGAACGATATCTCTACATGACACGCCATGCTTTCCCAACCTGCTTGAATATTTGTAGCTCTAGTTTGAGAGCGGGTGCCCGTAGAATCAGAGTCTGCGACATCAAGGGGGTTGTATTCTCAGTCCCTTGCAATACGCACTTTGACCCCTAACGGACAGGTCGCGGACCACTACCTTTGCGGCGTTTGCCGCAAGAGAAATCGGTTGAGGGGACCAGAGCCTCACCCCTCCCGAGTCCTTTCTGTGCCTCCCTCCCTTCGCACAACTTCCATCTTGACCAACTGGTCTCCGACATCAATCGATCATCTCGCAACATCTCTCTGAGCGCGGCGACTTCGCCAAGTCTATTGCCAATGGCTTGGTTTACCCTAATCCTCATCACACCTGCCATACTGGTAGCAGTGCTGGTATTAAGCACATGGTTAAGCTTATTCCGAAATTACCTCGATGCTCGGACCATTGGCGTTCCTATTCGCTTCATCCCTATCAGTCCTCTCAACCCATTTTGGGCGCTGTTGGACAGAAAGGTCTTGCCTATATTCCGTCGCCTGCCCTATGGCGACAATAGCTTCACCAGATATAACTGGCGCGGTTGGGAAGTGGAGGACCGCTACCAATCTCATCAAGAAATGGGGGACATGTGGGTTCTGGTAACACCTCTGAAGAATTGGGTCTACGTCAACGACCCAGAGGCCTTGATGTCTATATTCAGGAGGGGAGCCGAGTTCCCACGACCAGTCTTCGTCACAGGTCCGTCAGCTGTTCGATTGGGGCGTTCATAGCCACGATGCTAATGATAAGATGGCTAGAGGTTCTTAATGTCTTTGGACCAAACATATCCACTGCAAGTCCTTCTCTACCGCCCAAGCGTTACTCTTCTGCTCCTTCTACATGGTTGATATCCATGCTTACTATACAGGATTATGTAGGCAGAGGGTGATTCATGGAAAACGCAACGGAGAATAGCGACTCATTGCTTCAACGAGCAAAACAACGAGATTGTGTGGACAGAGACTCTCGGTCTCGCAAAGGATATGCTCCAGTATTGGTTAACAAAAGCCTCCCTGCCGACCGCCGCAGATGACCTCCGTACCTTGTCCCTCCACGTCCTTTCTAGGGCAGGTTTCGGCAAATCATTTAAGTTTCAGGGTTATGATGAGAGACGGTCCGAGTCTGGTGTCAGTCCGTCAGCCAATTATAAGGAGTCTCTCCAAACAATTCTTGAAAATTGCGTCCTTATACTTGCCTTTGGAACCAAGTTTATAGCGCATCCTTGGCTCCCTCGCAGGTTTCGGCGCGTTAACGAGGCATGGGTATCTTTTCATACATATATGACGAATATTTACGAGGAGGAAAAGCGCGCGTTGTAAGTTGATGCTTTACTTTACCCTTTAAACTTTAGGCAGCCCTACTTTCCTCTCTATTTTTCTTTACCTACCCGCGTGTAGGCCGCCTTACAAATTGCTAATAATAAAAAGTGCCGAAGGCAGAAGCACGGACCACAACCTTATGACATCTCTGGTTCGCGCGTCGCAATACGAACAAAATACATCTGGTGGTCTTACAGAAAGTGAGATCTACGGAAACATGTTTGCCTTCAACTTTGCCGGACACGATACCACTGCTAATACATTTACATTTGCAATATATTATATAGCAGCACATCCTGAAGTTCAAAACTGGGTATCAGAAGAGATTCGCACTGTTTTTGGAGATCGCACGCCAGATACGTGGAATTATCGCGCAGACTTTCCTCGTCTCAAGCGTTGCCTATCTATTATGTTTGAAACGATGCGTCTCTGTACACCTGTACCTATCATCAAGTGGACCGCTGATGAGTCCAGATCGGTTACAGTAGGTGGGAAATCGTACATACTCCCACCTCACAGTATGATAGCTCCTAGCTACGGATCTATACAAACAGACCCCAGATTTTGGGGATCAGACTCTTTGACATGGAAGCCGTCGCGTTGGATCAAGAGCGGAAAACCCGGTGACGAAGAACTGAACCTACCAGTCCGGGGCGCATTCATTGGCTGGTCTGAGGGTATCCGTGAGGTTAGTATCAACTCCTACTCTACCGATTCTAAGACCCGAAATTAGTAGAAATATCTCTTGGTTTCAGAACTAACTGTTGTCACAGTATGCAAACCCTTGATTCAGCAAAATCCTCATTGTGACCTATAAAGTCTCAAAAGCATTCAATTAGAGGCCAGACTAACTTGTTTCCAAATACTAGCTGTCCGGGAAAAAAGTTCTCCCAAGTCGAGTTCACTGCGGCTATGGCAGTGCTTTTCCTTAAATCACGCGTCAATCCAGTCACACAGATTGGCGAGAGCATGGAAAACGCGCGATCTAGAGTCATGGACCTTATCGCGAAAGATTCGGGACATGTACTCTTACTTCAGCTATTGCGTCCCGAGCGTGCGCCTCTGGTTTGGACAAGCCAGTAGAGCGGGACAGGGATTCTTTGAAGTGACCTGCTATGAGCATTGAGATTGGAGATTTTGATCCACGATACATCGACGATGTTCGAGAGTGACGTTCTGCCACCCCTTAGTTTCCAAGATCTCCGGAGCCCAATTCCAGGGCTCTACGTTTGATGGATTGATGTCAGGGTTGTTAGTTCTAGAGTGAATAGAAGCCTCGAAGCAGTCACACAGCGGGTAGGTAAGGGGTCAATAGCCATAGGGTAGGTGTAGGTTGGTCAATTGGCCGCTGGCCTTCCAATATCTAAGGGGGGAAGCCCCCCTTATAAATACTCCAAGGCCACTCTCTTCACTCTAGGCCCCATAGGTGTCTAATACACCTGACACTTGAAGTGTATCAGAAAGTGCTACTCTTCCTTAAATCTTTCAGCTCGCAGACCTTAGCTTCATGCATGTTAATACTTTCACCCCTTAGATTCCTCTAACAGTCTACTTGAAATCTCAGGACGACTCCCTGAAATCTTACTCACGAAGTAACTGAGTGTCTGGTGGCTACCGTATGCAGCGCAGGATGTTTCATGTCGTTAAAATTCCATCGCTCAACGTTATACCTTCGTCACACTTGTTATCTCTCTTTATCTTCGCCAAATGTCTTTGTAACGAGTGGAAAAATCCTTGCAGTGTGTTGTAGGGAACCAGTACCAACTGATGCCTAAGCGCCTATTCTAAGGGCAAGTCTTGAGACTTATTTCCATTGTTACAACCCTTCTCCCCATTTGACTTCCGTTTCATGATTTCTTGCTTGTCGAAACCTTTTGCTGGACTCAGAAATCGTATATGGCATATATACCATTCATTTCAGCTCCCTCGTAGTTCAAGCGTTGCTTGTAACAAATGTCGCTAGTACAACCGCATACGCTTCCGATATAAACATCATCTCTAAGGTGGAAATCCTCAACATAGCTGTAACTATAAACAAAAATAATAAAACGAAAATAGAAAAGACAACAGTCTGAGTACTCTGATATTGGTGTTCCAGGATGACAGGGGGTACAATGAGAAATATGACTATGGTGAGCGCGGTAATAAGGTGTCCGACGACTTCCGCTACTAATAATGTCTTTAGGTGTCGTACCTGGCGAGATTTTTGGGGCTGTCTTGGGACTTCTTCGTGCCCGTCCTTCTTGAACAGACGCCAATAGCGCAGATCGCGTAGGTACTTCTGTATCAAGCATCGAAAATGTTCTCTCCGAGATCGAGTGCCGAGTTCAGTCCTGATAAGCTGTGTGCTATAAATCTCATGCATGCTGCGGTCCGCATGTAAGCTGGACTGTTTGTCATTGTCCATCAGTGAAAACGTCTCCATGGTCATAATCTGATTGAAACTGATCAAAGCGTCATCTGAGAATTCTCCAATTAGCCGACGCCTTTTCCAACTAGAATACCAGTCAATCAGATCATATTCCTTAACAAGCTGCGCAGTTTCGAAACAGTTTCTCGCGTAATGATTTTTCTACTCGGGGATTCTCCGTAACGCTTTGACTATGGGTACGGCCAAGACGGTCGGAGGACGAAGTGTCCAGTCTTGTGTTAATGCCCGCTTGAACGATGACGTCGTTTAGAGCAGCAATATCCTCTTCCAGGAAGCGAAGATTGATGAGGTGAGCGGTTTTGGAGCGGCGAACCCTATGACGAGTGAGGCTGTTATCTGCGGTTAATACCTTTTCCCAATGTCTGACAAAATTCTGTGTAATGTTGTCGGGATGATAAGTTGAGGTCATCATGCCAGTCCTGGACGGTCGGTTAAAGAATTGTATTGTGAGGTACGGTAGCAACAAAGGGGTCATAATCTAACTTTATACATAGGTAGCTTAGTGAATATATAGACAAAAAACTGCTGCACGTTTTCTCTAGCTACTTAAACACAGCCTTGCGTATCGGCACCATACAGTGCGTAAAATAAAATAGAAGATTGAACCGCCTCTCGTGCATAATTCTAGCAATCAAACACTGCCTCATCTCCATACTCCTGCAAGTTGGCACTGTCGTCAATCCCCATTGTCGATAGATCGCCTTGTCTAATTCCAACCGTAAAAGGCGGGAAACTCGACTGCGGCTGCCACCTTTTTTTATGTAATTCATTCATTCTTCGGTCTCTAGGCGTCGGCATTTTAGCGATGTATTTTGTATTCACCGAATGTGCAGAACTGCGGCCTGATCATCTGCACACAGCCTTTATATGACACTCCCAATATGACCCCAGGTATAAGCTAGGTAGAATCAGGGCTACTCAAGTTTTAGCATTGCCTCGCTTACACGTCAGGTCCTAGAATGATAGCTAGTAGAGTAAAACTTCAAAGATTAATTGTGTGTGTATAAGAATCTCTCATGAACGGTTGTCCCTAGGTTGAAGTAGAGTGACCGGAGAAAGCATCCTGATAACAGTATATTATAATGGCTTAATTCCAGTACTTCCTGGCCTCTATCCTCCTGCTGGGAGGGAAAACAGGCTCTTTCTATAGAAACAATATGAGTTATCCCCACTATCAGTCCCGCCCATTATTATACTAATTTCCTACGTGAAGTTATCCGGTCTCGCTTAATTGAGACATAAGCACCGACGTCGGAGGTTTACCCTAAAATCCGAAGTTGTATATAGTTTCTTAGCTAAACCCCCTGAACGGAGTGTTGAAAGTGAACTGAGTCAAGTAGTCACATCATGTACTGAGACACTTAGGGGGTACGAAGGGCACAGACATCCTGTTCATGTATATATATGAGGCCTCTCCCACCTACCTTAGGTAGTAGTCAAGCTGAATGTAACGCTCATATACCTACTATTTCGACACGGAGAATAATCCAAGTGGTCAAGGTCTTAGGCAGCCATAACAGATTACTGTATTCTAAAAAGAGTCAATTCCAAGTCCCGAAACAGCCATTGTTATACTCAGTACCTGACAGAGCCGTAGTCATTTTGATGTTTAAGTAGCCCCCCCTTAGGCAGCAGCCGACTACTTAGTACTCCCCTTCGACCAGCCTGCTCGCAATATCCTGATTTCTTATGTGAGCTCTCTATAAGGCGGTCCGGCAAATAAATCCCAAGTCAACATCGCAGATGCTCAATTGCGCGCACACTCCTACAATTCATAACTTACTAGTTTCGTGATCTAGAGTCTATGGTCCATCGTACCAGAAGTCACATGCGCATGATGACTCGCCAGGTGGAGCATACACCGAGCTGATTTGCAGCGGGCGATACGTGAAGGGGACCACACGGACAGTGAATGGAACAATACGTCAGACGAAATTCTTAAATTATTCCCCAAGACTCCAAGAGATCGCGTACGAGCCATAGAGGGAATGGGAACGCACACAGCAGGAGTGGACAGATGATCGTAAATATTGGAGCTGTTCTTATAGTGACTTTTGCATCACAGTGTGTCAAGGATTTGTGGTTTCCTATGTCGTTCAAATGCTGCGAAATGTGTGCAGAGTACCGACTGTTGTTCGAATCATTAGCCAGGCCTTCCGAATTGGAGAGAATTACACTCTTCGAGAACCTCGATGAGAGATAACTCCCTCCGTTGCTACGACTGCGACCCCGTCCGGATACCGGATCTCAACGTAAGCGAGGCGATTGAGAAAGCTAGTCTAAAGCTCGGACATCTATCGGCATCGTTCAACGCAGATGCCAGCCATTTCTTTGACATCGCCCGCAGGCTGTCCTTCGAATGGCCTAACCTGACCTCGATTGTGCTCACTTCACAGTCGTTGACGCCCGATAGAGACCTTGTCACCATTTACGCACTACTACAGGCAGCAGCAACAGCAGCTTCAAATATGCCACAAATCAGAACCTTGGAGATCTGGAATGGATGTTAGAGGGCTGGTGGGCCTCTTCAGATATCAATTTACAGAGCGTCGCCGACCTGTTGTTGTGACCTGGCGAGGCACTTGGGTTCTCACTTTGCCGTCTCAATTGAGGCAAGTTTGGGAAGCCGTGGCACTCAAACACGGGGGCAGCGGATGCTGTTCTGTAGAGGAGCTTATGAACGTTCAAGTCGAGTGTCATTGCGATGTGGTGTTCTTCCTCCAGCTTGCAAAGCCTGTGCTTCGACCTACCTCGTTGCAACAGATCCAAGCAGAGCACAGGTTCAAGGAGGAAACATAGATTAGCTAGAGAGGGGAAGAAAAAAAGTATTAGTTTCAGACTGACATTTCCGTACCCCTTTGAACTAGCAGTCTTACTTGCTTGATATCTGATAAGGGCTCTTGAAATCCAGATCTCGGACTCGATAACCAGTTCACGAAAATCACACCGTCTCTTTTATGCGCTGTCACAATGAAGAATGTATACACAAAACGGAAAGTTCTCGCTATAGGAACCATTGGACATCAGGTCTCTGGAGTGATGCACGATTAGATAGGGGTAGGATAAGCGGACGCCACTTCGGGGGGGAGAGACGCGATAGACAGCTTGAAGATGAGGCTTGGTGACAAAACAGAAATGATCGACATCCTGGCCAGATTGGGTTAGGGCAACTCTCGCGAAGACATCCGCATGTAAATAAATGACCTGTGCTCTGGTAGCAACAGTAAGTACCTAGCTCCAAGCTGGGTGTAACTACTTAGCAATCAAGAAGTAATGCGGAATGCCACTGAGACAACTTTTACTCTTGAAGAACATGATCCCCGTTCCCACATTCAAAAGAAAGTTGAACATAAAGTAACAGTTAGTTTTAACCTCGGTACTAAACAACTTCTTGGCAGCTGTGTCTCACTTTAGGAGGGGCACCTATATTATCAGCTCCGACCTTCCCTTCAGCGGGAACACTATTCAATAACATTGTTACATACCTAACTTCATATCTTACACGCTTGCTTTGTAAAGGGTGTCGCTCGTTATCTCTTCAAGTCTCTTCTCATTCCACAACGTCATCTATCGTGATCATGGTAGTGCCGGTTCCCTTCTCCGACCCATCATGGCTGATGGGATTGCCATCAGCATACTACACAGAGTCTCATCACAGGTTCCAACGGGCCATCCGACCATTCATCCAGAAATACCTCTTAGATCGCGCAATCGAGTGGGATAAGGCCGGGACGGTGCCAGAACATGTCTACCACGACTTCGCCGAGGCGAACATGCTGCTGCCGACGCTCCCGGCCCCGCTACCCGTCGCTTGGCTCAAGCGTCTTGGCATCCACGAGCTCCCGGGCGGCTTGAAGGTCGAGGACTTCGACTACATGCACTCCCTCATATACTCTGATGAGATGGCCCGCTCGGGCCTCATAGGTCCACCGGGCAGCTTGACGACGGGCTTCGCATTCGGCATCCCGCCGATTCTAAAGTTCGGAGATAAGCAGCTTCAGGAGAGGGTCATTCCCGACCTTCTTACGGGGAGGAAGAGGTGTTGCATTGCTATTACTGAACCCGATGCTGGGAGCGACGTTGCGAATATCACTACGACGGCTACGAAAAGTTCTTGTGGCAAGTACTATATTGTCAATGGAGCGAAGAAATGGTAGTGTTTTTCGCTCTTCTGCCTCGTCATTTCTTGTCGCACTTATTGGGGCCTGCCGGTCTCACCCTTCTGCTGACCAGAGAACAGGATCACGAATGGCATCTGGGCAGATTACGCAAGCATGGCTGTGCGCACAGGACCCCAGGGGTCTGGTGCAGCAGGTCTGTCGATGCTTGTTGTCCCGCTGAAGAACTACATGGGTGTGAATATGCGTCGCCTCAAAGTGGGCGGACAAGGCGCCGGCGGAACAACGTACATCGAACTGGACGAGGTCAAGGTACCCGTTGAGAATCTTATCGGAACCGAAGGTATGGGAATGCGATATGTAATGACGAATTTCAACCATGAACGACTCTCTGTCGCGATTAGCGTTACCCGGCAGGCTAGGGTTGCGCTTACGTCCGCTTTCGAGTATGTCATGAAGCGAGAAGCATTTGGAAAGCCGCTAAGTATGTATTACCTACCCCGAAGATTATGTTGTCTAAATTACCGTCGCGCGTGATGACTTTCGACCTACCTAAGATCGCCTTTCTAATGCATATCGTAGTGGATCAACCCGTCGTTCGGCACCGATTGGCCAAAGCCGGAGGTCTCTTGGAAAGTCAATGGACTTGGGTAGAGCAGTTCGCCTACCAGATGTCAAGAATGCCAAAGGACGACGCCGATCGCGAACTCGGAGGCATGACCGGTCTTCTCAAAGCACAGGCCGGCATCATCTTCCAAGAATGCGCCAACACGGCCGTGCTCTTGTTTGGAGGGAATGGCTACACTCAAAGCGGGCAGGGTGAGATAATAGAGAGTATGTTTCACCTTTCGGTTTGTCTATTTTGACGTTGTGTGAGGCACGCATATACTGATACTCATGTCTGATAGTGATTTACCGCGAAGTACCCGGCGCGCGGATTCCTGGTGGTTCCGAGGACGTCCTGCTTGATCTCGCCGTGCGCCAGCTAGTCAAGCTGTACCAGGCAAAGACGAAAGCGCTAGAAGCTAAGGCAAAAATCTAAGTCTCGTCGACGTGAAGATTAATCGGTATATCAGTTAGGGGAGGCAGCGGCTCCCCATTCTGCTTCCATATTTTCTAGCTGCCACGTATCCCCTATCATGTATTAGTGTGTCGGCATTTTGACTGGTTCTCATTTAATGATTCCATAGCATAACACCCGCTATGTAATCTGGCTAGATGCAACCCGGTGAAAAGGGGGATGATCACATATACCGTGTTCATATTATTTCTCATCTATAGTACGCCTAATCAGGAAGTTGATAATAACTTGATCTCAAGAGTAAGGATCACAGGTAGTTAGAAGGGACTCCCAGGACTGACCGTGACCCGTTTTCTTCTCTGTTGAGGTTTAGTTCTACGCTGAGTCACCGCGAAGAGACTCAGGAAAAGGGCTCCATTTATCTTTATACTATAATCCAGCTGCTACGTACTCATAGCTGATCTTCATCCCCGAGGCTTAAACCTCGGAAGCGACATCGCAAAACATAGTATGATTTCTCATCTCGATATCAATTTCTTTTAGATGGCCACCATCATCGAAATAAATCATCTTCTGTGTTCACCAAGATAACCTCAAACTTTCCCTTCCACCAGCGACACTGCATAGCCCTATAAAGAAGTCAGAAAAAGTCTTTCGTTCTGACCTTCGAGGATGCGTCACACTTGCTTTGCTAATACTGTTCGCTTGCTCCGTTATCCAACCCCCATCTCTGCGAGCCAAGCCAGCGACAATATCGGCAATGAATACCATACACTGGACTTTGACGTTAAACAGGGAATTGTAGTCTACGATTCACAGCTCGCCACGCTTTTAGTGTTAACTACCGCCTCGACTTGGTGCGTCTTCGCCCCACCAAATTAAGAGAGAGGATATGTTAAAATAGACAAATCAGTCAATTAAGGGATCACTTATAAGGGCAAGGCGTTGACCTTTTGCTCTTTATCACTTAATATTGCATTATAAACCTAAGACCACTGTTCTCAGGTAAGTCAAATACCCAAGATTGAGACTTGCCTATCCAAATTGGGAGTTAGGAGTTTTATCCTAGATCGGGGGAATTCATCTCTACGGCGGGGGCCCTTCCCTAATTCCCCTCTTATTCGATGCATTGGCGTTTGCCTCCTATTTCTCCTCGTCTCCTCCTCCTCTGCTTCCTCCACCTCTTCTTCCTCCGCCTCTTATTCCCATACCACATCTTCCCACACCACTTCTTTCTCCTCCTCGGTCTGCATAGACGATATCGCTTTAGCCGTTCTCAGCTCTAAGCTCCTGTTGCCGTAGCTCCTCAACCTAGAGCCTAGGTATGCAAGTGAGGCAGATCGTCGTACTTCCGCTCCGCCAGTCTTGTCCCTTGATATCGTCAAGTGTATGGGACTAACCATAGCCATCGCTCCGGTTCCTCGGGTAGTGCCGAGCCCTCTGGCCAAACTGCCGGTCTGTGACTGGGCTTGCCGCTCTGGTGGCACCTGCTGTGCTATCCGCCGTACTCTCCGTCGTGCATCCAGCTCCTCTTCTGTAAGATGCTGTGATTGCCTCTGTACTAGCTTCTGTTCCCCTCGCCGCAGTGCTTGCAGCTGCTGTTCTGTAAGCGGCTGTGTTTCCATTGCGGTGTTCCCAAGTGTCGAGCTGACCAGTGGCCTCCCAGTGCTATTAGCAGGGGCTTGCGTATTCTGCATCGTCTGGTTCGCCAACGGGCTTCTGCTTCGTGAACGAGTAGTACTGCGACGCCCGTCAACACCTCTGATGTGCTTGGTAAAATTTCCCCCGCTCTTAACGCTCCTAACCTTGTGCGGTCTATCGCTTGATCTTCTAGGCAAAACAGGAATGCCGTGGGCGGTGCTCGTCTTATACGCGCTTGGATAAGGGTTAGGTGGGCACAGCTGGGGTTGGGCGTGTTTAAAACCGGTCGATGGCTTATGGAATGGATTGCGAGGCGAGCGACGCTTCTCAGTCCAGTCTTCCAGCGGTCGTTTCCTCTTCGTGGCCATTTTCCAGTCAGGGTTGATATGTCGTTCTACTAAGAATGGAGAGTTTGCTAGAGTTTCCGGAGAGGGGGTCGGTTCGTTGTGTTGGCGCTCGGCCGGAATCAACCAGAGCTGCCGCAGCAGCAATAAGACCGTTCACGTGGTTCATGTGCTCTTGAAAGTGGTGGTGAAAGTATATACTGAAAGTGGAATACACTCTGCGATAATATTTTATGATCATGATGACGAGGAGAAGAAAGATAGAATGAATGATGTTGGGGTACATTTTTGGATTGCCCAGCCTTATCATCCGAACAGTCATGCCGGGCCCCTACTGTATGGCTCAAAGGCTGGATGATTGGCTGAAACGCTGACCGTTCAGCTGTCTTCGCGTCCAGGCGACTCTGGGGGCTATCCAACTCACATTGGACCAGGTTCAGCCATCTTCACTACCATGTTACTACCAAGCTCACACTTAACCAACATGACCTTGAACCACAATGAAACCCACAAGGTTTTATTGGTATTCACGTGTATTCGCTGCTGCATGAATAACATACCTAGAATGAAATTTCCCGTCCCATCCGAACTCTTCCCTTCCCATTGTATTCTTATAGAAGGTTTTCAATCTCATACTCATCACCATCATACCCCAATCGTCAAAATTAACAGACACCGAGCAAGTATAAAACAAAATTAACTGGAGAAATTGAAGTGGAACAATCGACCAAAAGAACCTCAATTATATAAGCTTAACAAAAAACAGCTACAGAATCCATTTAAAGCCGCGCACGACGACCCTGTCCATCTCCGCCTTCTTTCGATATTCAATTGCTCGCATATTTCTTGAAGGCCCCAATCAGACTTCCCGTGCTGACATCGTGACCCTCGCCGTTGCCGGGTTCGTCGAGTTCCTTGAGAATCTTCTTGGCCAATACCTTGCCCAGCTCGACACCCCACTGGTCGAATGAGTTGATGTCCCAGATGGCACCCTCAGTGAAGGTGAGGTGCTCGTAGTAGACGATGAGAGCACCGAGCTCGGCGGGGCCGATGCTGCCGCCTACCAGGATGCTGGTTGTGGGTCGGTTGCCCAGGAATACCTTGTGTGGTACCAGGTCGTCTGGCGTTCCTTCGCTCTTGACTTGCTCGGGAGTCTTGCCGATCATAAGAGCCTCGGCCTGGGCAAAGTAGTTGGATGCCAACATTTTCTGGTGCAGGTTGTCGCTGATGGGGTTGTGCGACTTGGCTGCCAGGATGAAATCGGTAGGGATGAGTTTGGTGCCCTGATGCACAAGCTGGAAGAAGGAGTGCTGTGCGTTGGTGCAAGGTTCACCGAACAGGATGGGACCTGTCGTGTATTTGGCTGGGGAGCCGTCAGATGTGATGGTCTTGCCGTTCGACTCCATGGACAGCTGTTGGAGGTAGGCAGGGAAACGGTGTAGGTACTGGTCGAAGCTGTAAAATAAGGTCAGTCAGATTTACGTCATTGTTTCATAGCTTTGAAGGAGACGTACGGAGCGACCAAGTGAGTCTGGGCACCGAAGAAATCGCTGTACCAGACACTGAGGAGACCGCCGAGGACGGGAATATTGTCCTTCAACGGTGTCTCACGGAAGTGCTTGTCCATCTCGTGGGCACCAGCCAAAAATTTCTCAAAGTTGTCGTAGCCGACGTAGAGGGCGACACTGAGACCGATGGCGCTCCAGACGGAGTATCTGCCACCAACCCAGCTCTCGAAACCAAACATGTTCTTGCTATCGATGCCGAATTTGGTAACTTCGGCCTCGTTAGTGGAGAGGGCGACGAAATGCTTGGCAATCTCGCCCTTGCCGCCAGTCTTCTCGAGGAACCACGACTTGGCCGTGTTAGCATTCGTCGTTGTCTCGGCCGTGGTGAACGTCTTGGAAGCGACGAGGAAAAGGGTAGTCTCGGGGTCAGAGTTGGCCAAAGCTTCGGCCAAGTGAGTGCCGTCGATGTTGGAAACGAAATGTAGAGTCTGATCCTTGGCGCCGTAGTGCTTGAGAGCCTCGGTCACCATGACTGGGCCGCTGTCGTCATATGGTAAGCGAGCCATCCGCCAACGTCTCGTAAAAAAGGGGGGGCGGCTTACAGATCGGAGCCACCGATTCCGATGTTGATGATGGTAGTCAACTTCTTGCCGGTGAAGCCCTTCCACTCGCCGCTGCGAACCTGGTTGGAGAATTCCTTGATGTGCTTGAGCACGTCGTTGACGCCGCCGGGGACGTTCATGACATCCTGACCGTCAACCTTCATCTCCCATCCGCCGACATTGCGAAGGGCGGGGTGGTAGACAGCGCGCTGTTCGGTGAAGTTGATCTTCTCGCCGGCGAACAGGGCATCACGCTTCTTCTCGAGACCGGCATCCTGAGCGAGTTTAACGAGCAGGTTGATGGTCTCCTCGGTCACCAGGTTCTTGCTGAAGTCGAACAGGATGTCCGTCTTGGAGGGGGTGTCGTGGAAGGTCTTGCTGAACTTGTCGAAACGAGCCGAGTCCGAGGCAAAGGCATCCTTGAGGACAAATGTCTTACCGACCGTCTTGTAGTGCTCCTCGAGAGCGGCCCAGGTGGGGAGTGACGTAGCCGGCGCCATAATGTGAAGGACAGAAGTAGCGGGTGATGTGCGTCGAAACTTGAATGCGGTTAGCGACGAATCTAATTATGACGACGATTGACGACAAGATGGTTTGGTTGACGAAGACAGGAAATGGAGGAGAATGACGAGAGGAGGTGGCACACAGACAGAAACACAGAGGCAAGGTAGGTAGGTAACTTTGATCGGAATCGGTAGCTTCGGAACGGGAACAGTAAGTAAACAGAGCTAATTCGATAATAGCGATAAAGGAGAGAGCAGCGCGCTAAAGCTGAGAAGCTGAAGGAGAAGGAGCTGAAGAAGGGAAATAGAAGCTCTTCTGACTAAGTAAGGCTTGGGGTATTCTGCTGTGCGCAAGGTTTGTCTGGGGCTGGGACCGAGGTGGGATTGAGGGAATAAAAGTCATGATGCGGTATCATGTCTGACATGGATATACATACCTTCTATTTTCCTGGCTGGAAAAAGTCTCACGATATATCTCAATTAATGAGAGGGAAGGATTGACGATACGTGACTTACTCCCCGCTTTGTTTGTTTGTTTGGTTGTGTTACTGGAGTAAAACAACAAGAAGAACTCAATTGCCTAATAGCTTAAAGTTTATATTGTTTATATATGGGGTGGGGAACAAAAAAAAGCTGTACTGCACTATACTGGCAATGTGACAGATCAAGGCAGGCAGATAGGCGGGTAGGCAGAGCAGAAGGTAGTAGAGGTTACTAAGAGAGCTTTCGCGATGGTGATGAGTGAGCAAAAGTCTGTGTGGAGGGGTCAACCAGGTACCTCAGTAAGACACTCCTACCTACCCCGCGTTTAGTTCGCTGTTATTCGAGGTAGTGACGTGACGACTGCGACCTGTCCCACCTCGGCACCCTGTCGCAGATGTTTTCAAAGCGAGCAAGTACCTACAAAAGGGAATAAAGTACTTGCACAGCATGGATCACGGCGGTAAATACACCCCACTACCAACAGGGATACCAGCAACGGAGACGACCCGGTTTTCGGAGACGTCTCCTCCACTAAGGCTGCACTACCAATACCAAAATTACTGCTTTTGTCTCATTAACCCCTCCACGGTGTTACGTGGAGGCCCCTGAAAAGAGGTCATTCCCACTTCTGAAATTTCACCTGCATTCTTTTCCACCGGACTGTTTGCCATACTCGTGATTAGGTAATTCAGGAGAGACGAGCCATGCATATATATCAACATGGCCCCTTGGTTGTCTTCATACAAGTTTCTTGTCTTACTACCTACCAGCCCGCCTCTGACATATAGGTAAGAGACAGGACATGGTAGATATTTGTCATAGCAGAGGAACTGGAATATATACAGTCTTCTGACCCCTTCGGCTTACTTGGACTGACTGAAAAAGGGCTGAATGCTCACTTACGCCCTGGTGCACGCCTCGTCTAGCATGCCGGGTTTAATGCTCGTGACAAACGCCTCTATTCAGCTTCAGATAGGTATCACTATCAGGAGATTTTACCAACGTTCATTCATTTCTCGTGATTCTATTGATTGTCCTTTATGTTTAAAGCCTTTGCGCGGGTCACCTTCTCCTATAGACATTTTGAAAGTGACACTATCTAACGGGGCCTAACGAGATCATCTGGAAGCCAATTTCCATCACGTCGAGACTTCATACTTCTCCAATGCGACCGGTCTACGATGTGAGTTTCCCGAACACAGGTATCGTATCAACTTATTTCCACCGGTTTTGGTTGCTCCATTCTTGCGCAACCGTATGGGCTGGGTTGGAATGAAGCCATATATAGTCTCCAAGCTCCCTCGATAGCCCTGTCTCTGTTGTCATCAGTCTAATATTCCAAAGCCTCTGGCAACTTAAAGCCGCCTGTGCCGAGAGCTAGTTGTCTGTTAGCTGCCATGTCTCATGGTACCCCAACCACGACAACACCACAGGATTATCTATATCTATCCTGGACACTGCCAATGATAGAAGGATCTTTGATGCTTCCGCCTGCATCTCCCAACCCTGGAATGGGTCGGTTGTAGCTAAAGCCTGCGAACTGATCCTGCATTGTCTGGGACAACATAGGGCCCTCGACATACGAGTCTTGAGGTACTTCATTGGTAAAGTCCGGATCGATATTTCCTGTATCGGCGGCGTCGAGCTAGAGTGCTTCTCGTTAGTAACCAGCAATCGAGTTCATTGTCGTCCGGAAATGAACTTACCACTCTGGGTTTGAATGTCGGCTCGTATTTGCGTTGCAAGAGCTTGCGCCAATCTATGGCGTGGAAAAAGGGATGAGCCTTGATCTCGGAGCTACCCCCAGCTCCCAATCGTTCCTCAGGCTTGCGGTTCAGTAGCTTGGTAAGTAGATCCTTGGCGGCTGGTGGTACTACTTCTGGACCGGGGAAATGCAAAGGCTCCGATAAAATTTTTCGGTACATCTCGTTTGTATTCTCATCGTAAAAGGGGGGTAGACCTGTCAACATTTCGTAGAGAAGAACACCTAGCGTCCACCAATCGACCGTCTTGTTGTAACCCTGACCCATGAGCAGCTCGGGAGCCAAGTACTCAGGCGTGCCACAGAACGTGTTGGTTCGATCCTCGTCCTTCATATCAAGTTTACAAAGACCGAAGTCACAGAGCGCAATGTGACCTTGGTAGTCGAGTAAAATATTTTCGGGTTTAAGATCACGGTAGATAACGTTGAATCCATGCAGACATTCTAGGGCGCAAAGAAGCTCAGCCGTGTAGAAGCGCGCCCTGTTCACATCAAATCGCTGCTCCTTTTGCAGGTGATGGAAGAGCTCGCCACCGTTCACGAAAGCTAAGACAAAGTATAGCTTTTCTGGAGACTGGAATGTAAACTTGAGAGGTACGATAAAGGGATTATTGATCTGCGCAAGAACGGATCGTTCGGCAAGCGTGTGAGCGACCTCCGATCGGGAGATGATGTGTGCCTTGCGAATAGTCTTGAGGGCATAGATTCGGTTGGTGTCCTTCTTGCGCACCTGCATGACCTTGCCAAAACTGCCTTTACCGACTACTTTCAGCAATTCAAAGTCCTCCATGGCAAGTTTGCCCTTGCGGTTTTCGATGTACTCGACGCCAATCTTCAACTTGCCACTGCCGTACTGCACGTCTAACCAGTCTAGACCACTGTACCCACGTTCCCGCTCACGGGCTGCAAATTCGGCGGCAGCCTTCTCACGATCCTTCTTGCTCATCTTGGGATCCTCAACAAAGGTACGTTTCTCCTCAAAACGAGGATTTATGCGGACGACGCCCATAAAGATGTCTTGGCTGCGACCGGAGCCAGCGGGTGCGTTAGGGTTACGAATGTAGAGGTGTACAGCGAGTTCCGTCACGCGAGACACGTCAAATTTGTACTGAATGTTATCGCCAGCCCACAATGGGTTTTCAGGGGAACCAGATACAGCATTGACGAAAACTTGGACTTTCTCGAAATCGATCAGAGCGTACGGCAGGTATTTGCTCGAGATCCGACCGTGGTTAGAAGGGATGCCTGAGAAGCCACCTGCTGAGGTCTGGGGGCGCACAGAACCACTCATAAAAGAACCAGCAACAGTCCTCTGGGACGAGCCCGGTCGGACAGACCCCGCGTTCAGGGCGTTGCCCGTCGATACGGAACCTGACTGGTGCTGTGATGAAAGTGCATTTCGATGCTGATCGGGAAGAGCGAACCCTTGACCCTCGTGAAGGGTAACGACAAGAATGCCGGGCTGTGGAGGTTTAACCACGGGCTCTTGCACCAGAGATTCAGAGGCAGCTGCAAATATTGGTAAGCACAGCGATGGTGGTAGCGGGTTGATATAGGGTACGTGTAGGCTTACGCACCGATGGCATTATCGCTAGGAGTAGGGGTGGCCGAGGTGGCAATGGCGGCCTTCTCGTCTTTGTCTGTGATGGTAGATGTCGAGGGGTTGCGAGAGAATGTACTGGTAAGAGGACCCAGATGGGTTTCCTTTAGCTCTGTATGAATCCAGTGTGGTCAGCCAGCCAGTTCATCAGGTACTAGGGAACTTGGTGCCGTTTCCATGTCCAGGCTGCTATTTGTACAAGATGGGTAACATAGGCAGATTCAGGCGAAACTGGTGTAGTTGTCTACATAGTACCTCGAAGCATTGTACGGCAGACTTGGCGAACACGGCTATTAGAGACGAACAGGCGATACGTACTCTTGGTGAGTTTCCACGACATCTCGACGGGCCTAACCTACAGACCAAGTAGGAAAGGAAGCTCAGGCAACAATGGTCGTGAGGGAGGTGCACGACAACACTGTTGCAAATGGATTTGGGAGGATCTGGCTGGTGTAGATGGCCGATGATGGGTCAACCGGGAGATCCGTTAGGTATACAGATAGATAGATAAATGGTTGCAGGTAGGTTCGGTAGGACGATAAGTCTGGATAGGGTCGTACAAGGAGGGAGGGGCACCGTGCCTCGCGGTCGTTTGGTGGCGGTGATAGCGGGCGGGTTTGGCTGTAGGTAGGCTGCGATTTGATTGTTGGTGGTAGGTAGAAGGTAAGACGGATGTTACGCTACGGTCCTGGTGGTGTAGGCAGTGTGCAGTGTAGACACGAGGAGAGAAGACAGCAGCGGTGGGAGGTGGAGCGAGTGTCCGCGCAATGGTTGGCTGGCTGACTCCGGGTTCGTGGTGCCGAGGGACGAGACGATATCAATCTATGTATCTGCGAGCACTCATCAGGATCTCAAGGTCTCGTGTCCTCTTGACGGTGTGAATATTGGTAGGTATAGGTGAACAAAACAACAACAAAACAGAAGAGACAAACGGTATAAAAATGAGAGCGGAAAGACAGGCAGACAAGACCGGCAGACTCACAGAGACAGATGGACGGGAAGATTGATTCATTGATTCTGATCAATGAGAAGGGGTAGGGACGCCAGGGCCAGGGTGGCTGTGGCTTGGAGAGGAAGAAAGGAGGAGGAGGGATAAACAGCGCTGGGATTGGACGGATGCTGGCATGAGAAGTGGGGTATGTGGGGAGGTGGAGGAGAAGTTGAAGGTACTTACCCAGCTGTAGTATAAAACACTTTACCACTACCTTCTGGTGGATTTAGTGGTCTCTACGGGCGACCTAAAAAAGCCTGTGAGCCCTAAGTAAAAGAATTACTATATTACTAAAGCAAAATGACATATAAAATGTAGCTAAACTGTTATAATATAAATAAAATATATATTTATAAAATTTATAGTTAAAAAATATTTTAAAATAAAATAAAAAGTTAAAAATAATATAGCAAAAAAATTATATATTTAAATTTTAATAATAAAATAATAAAATTATTATAATATTAAATTAAAACGTTAATATTTTTAAAATTTTTAAACAATTTATTTATAAAAAAATTTATTTTATATAAATATAAAATAAATTTTAATTTATTTTAATGTTTATAATTAAAGTTTTTTATATAAAATTATAATAAATATAATTAAATAAATTATTTATTAATTATAAAGTTTATATTTTAATCGTTAAAATTTATTTTATATATTTATTTTAAAAAATTACTTTATATTTAAATTAAATGATAAAATAAAAATAAACTAATTATATAAATAATTTTTATTTTATTTTTTTTATGTTTTTTTTTAAAAAAAAAATTATAATTTTAATAAATTTTTATTATAGTTTACTAGTTTATTTTTTATAATAATTACGCGTTAATAGTTAACCAAGCTTTGTTAATTTAACGCTACGCTATACATATTATACCTAGCGCTAACTGGCGCACTTTTTATTTCATATATATAACGCGTAATTTTTAACCACTTTTATACATAGCTTTTTTTGTTTATGCTTAAATTTTAATATAATATTTAGTGTTTTTAAAAGGTTTGCTGTTTTATAGCGCTAAAATAAAATAATAATTTAATAATTTATTATATAATTTTTTATAATTATAATTTATTTTTTAATTTTATTGTTAAACTATAATTAATTTTATTAATTTATAATATTATTTTATTATAATTATTATTTTTATTAATTAATTAAATTTTTTTTTATAAAATATTTAATCGCATTAAAAACACGATTACTTTATTAAAATTAAATAATAAATTATATTTATAATTTTAATTAAATAAAAAAAATATAAAATTATAGCTTATTTTTTATATCAAAGTTATAAATAAAAATGCAAAATAATAAATAAAATATTTTGTTATAAAAAATATATATATTATAATTATTTTTGCATTAATTTTAATATATTTATTACTATAATAAATTATTTAACTTAATAAAAATAATAAATTAAACAATAATTTTTTAAAGCTTTTTTTTATTTTAAAAAATTTATAAATAATAAATTTTTTGTTAAATAAAAAATGCTATTTTAATTAATAATAATTTATAATTTTTAAATAAATTAAAAAAATATATATAAAAAATCTAAAACAATAATTATAATATAAACTATTAATATAATAAAGATTATTAATTAAAATGCTAAATTAAAATTAATTATTTATTTTTTACGTTTTTTAAATTTTTTTATAAATTTCAAAATAATTTTTATATATAAATATTTTTTTATTTAATTAAAAATAATTTTTTTTTAATTAATTATTAGTGTGCAAAAATATTATAAAGCTAATATTAACGAAATTACTAAAAGTTTAATAAATAAGTTTGATATTTAGTTTAATTTACTTTGTGCTAATGTTTATATAAAACTAGTGCTTTAAAGAATTTATTTTGCAAAAATGCTATTTTAGCAGCGTTGCTTTACAAAATTTTACTTTGCGCACATTTAATTAAAATGCGCGCAAAATAAGCTTTATTAAAACTAGCGCTTTAAAAAACCTATTTTATAAAATTTTATTTTGCGCACATTTAATTAAAACATATATAAAATAAGCTTTATTAAAATTAACGCCCTAAAAAATTTACCCTGCAAAAAAACTGCTTTAAAAATTTTGCTTTAAAATTTTTACTTTATAAAAACTATTTTTAAAGTATATAGTTTAACAAAATAAAAAACAAAAAAAATAACAATAATATAAAACTTAAATGTTATATATAAAATAATTAAATAATAATTTTCTTTTTAAATTAATTAATATATTTATTATTTTAAGCTATTATTTAATTAATAAATAAATTTGCAAATAATATTATTTTTACTTAGTTTATATATTATATTTTAATTTATAATATATAATTTATATAATTAATTATTAAATAATTTATATTTAACAAATTATAAACTTAAAATATTTTTAAGTTTAAAATTAAATATTATTATAAATTTTCCACTAAATTTTATTTTTTATTTTTAAATTAATTATTGCAATTTTTTATTATAAAACATTTTAACTTTAATATTATAAATTTAAATTATTTATTTAAAAATATATTTAATTAAAATTTTTAACCTAGCTTTAAAAGCTTTTTAAAGTAATTTGCGGTTAATTTAACACTGCTATAGCAAATTTTAAAAAAAAACTATTTATAATTTTTAAAAGCAAAATTATTAAATTATAGCAGCGTTTAAAACATTGTAAAATTTTTTTTTAAAACTTTAATTATATTTAATAAAACTGCATAAAAAAAAGTTAAGTAAAAATTCAACTTTAAATATTTGTTTAGTTTTAATTAACTTGGCAAAAAATTAAACAAATAAATTATTACGCTTAATAAATTTTAAAAATTTAAAAATAATAGCAATTATAAAAAATAGCTGCAAATTTTAACTATTATATTTTAACCTGTTAAAATACTATAATTTTTGCAAAATTTTGTTTTAATTAATCGTTTTTTTTATGCCGAACAAGTTATTATGCTTTAAATAATTAAAAGTATTTTTATAAATATTTTTTAAAAAAACGTTGCTTAAATTAGCAATTTTATAAAAGCGTTTTAAATAATTATTAATTTTTATAAATTTAATAGGAATTTAAAAAAATTACTTTTATAAAAAGTTTTATTTATTAAAATTAAATAAAATATTTAAATTTTATTTATTTAATGCTAAATTTTTTTTTTTTTGGTTTTAAAATTAAAGGAAAAAATAGCATTAATTATTTTTGTAAACTAATGCAATAATTATTTAAAAACATTAAAAAAAACCTGTTTTAGCTAAATAAGTTAAACTAATTAAGCTATTTGCTTAATAAATTATATTAATTTTGCAAACAGTTTTATTATTAAATTTTTTATAGCAAATATTATTTAAAATTTTTATTACCGATTTAAGCATTAAAACAAAAATTTTCAAAAATTTTGCTAATTTAATTATAAATTTTAAGTTATAAAAAAAACAAACTTTATTAATGCTAAAAATAAAAATAAAAAAGTTTTTAATAAAAAAAAAACAAATGAAAACTAAAAAAAAAACGGCATAAAATAATTTTTATTAAATTTTTAATTAAGCAAAAAAACTTTTTAATTATTATATTAATTTTTAAGTTATATTAGCATTTAATAATTTCGAAAAATAAGCTGTTTATTTTATTTAACCTAAATAAAAAAATAAACCTAGCAATTACTTTTAGCTATATAACATAAGTAATACCGTTAATATTTTAAACAGCAAAGCAAATTTTGCTATTTATAAAAAATTTAGCGGCAAAGCTTAGCAAATTTTTACAAAAAAAAGCTACTTTAATACCCTAGGGGAAAAAACGGTAATTTTTAAACATTATTGCGGCAACAATACCTATAAAAAATAATTTTTAAAAATATTTTATATATTTTCAAATTTAAATATAATATAGTTTTAAAAAATTTTTACTTAAAATTAAAAAAATATATAAATAGTTTTATTTTTTATAATAGTAAACACTTTTTTATAATATTATTAAAATTTAAATAATTAGCTTTTTATATTAATTTTTAAAAATTAAACATTTTTTTAGTATTTAAAAAACATACGTTAAAAATAATTAATATTATTTTTATAAGGTTTAACTAAAAAAAACCTAACGGTAATAAATTTTCAGTGCTAAAATTTAAATTAAAAAAACTAAAAAAAAAAAAAAATTGCTGCTATTTATTATAATTAATTTTTTGGCTATATTATTTCGATTACTAAAGTTAGCTTTATTTTAACACCGAAAACTAAGGTATATTAAATTATTACTTTTTAAAAAAACCGCTAAAATAGCTTTAAGCTTCCTTAATTTTAATTTTATAAAAAAACCCGACTTTTTTTGCCAAAAATATATATTAAATAAAACTGTTAAAAATATATAGCTATTAAAATTAAATATTTTATAGAAGCACTCACTATAGTAGCAAAAAATCTGTTTAGCTTAAAATTAATACCTCGGAACAAACAATTTTATATGTTTATAATAGTTAAAAAAATTACTCGGTATTATTAAACTCGCTTTTTTTTTAAAAAAAAAACACTTTTTTAGCAGCTATTTAAAGCATTTTTAAAATATTAAAAAATAAATATAAAATTTACCTAGTATATTTTTATTACGACAATAAATTTAAGGTTTATAACGTAGTGGTATAAATTTAATTAAACAAAAAAAATATTATTTGCAGTTATTTAAGTTTTAAAACTTTTAAACAAAATAGCTTAGCAAAACGGTTTATTAAAATAATTTTAAACCGTTTACGGGCAACTATATAAAAAGCCGGAATTTTTATTTTTTTAGTGCTATGTGCTGCCGGCTATAAGAAATTTAATTAACCAAATAATAATTATTAATAAAAACGTAATGCTTTATTAAGCTTTACGCAACGCGCTAAAGCTTAGTTTAACTTTTTACCGTTTTTTGTTTACCCGCTATATAGCAATTAAAACTTTTTGTGTTGTTTTTATACTTATGCAAAAAAAGGTTAAAAATTTTAAACTAGCAAAAAAAGCAAAAAAAGGTTAAATATTAAGTATAATTAGCAAACAAATATATTTAATATATATTAAAGCTAAATATACGGTAATATAATTAGCTATTGTTAAATTGCTAAATAAAACATTAGTTTTAGCAAATAATACTAATTTAAAAAAACATTTAAGTTAAATAACCTTAAAAAAAGCTATAGTTTTAGCTTAATAAAATTAATAAACCGGTATTATTTAAGCTTAATTTTTTTTTTAAAAAAGCTACATTTAAAAAGTTTAACAAAAAAAATAAACGTGCAAAAATTGCCGATTATACCAAACATTTTAGTTAAATTTCCGGCTTTATTTTAAAAATATAAAAAATAATTTTTAAAAATAAAAAACCAAAATATATTTTTAAACAATTAATAAAAAACATTTAATATTAATAAACAATTAAATAATTTTATAAAAATTAATATTTTTATAAACGATTAAATATAACAGTTAACAATTTTGTTAAAAATGTTATATTAGCTATTATAATTGCTTTAAAAAGATTACGCAATTTAAAATATGCTTTAAAAACTGCAAACGTAAAAAAACATTTAAAGGCCGCTAAATTAAAGTTTAAACAATTTTTATTATTAAGCGCTTTAAAATTTATAGTTAAAAATAAAGCTTAGCGATAAATTATTAGCAACCGCTAGGTATGAAAAAAAAAGCTTAATAAATTAAAAAAATTATTAAGTTTAAAGCTAAATTAATAATTAAAAGCTTTAAATAAATATTTAGTTTTAATTATAATAAAACGTTTGTTTTTATTATTATACTTTTTATATAAAAAACTTTTTTAATATTAACAGCTATTTTCGACTAAAAAATTAAGCAAATTAATTTTATCGGAGCTTTTTATAACGGCGACTTTTTAAAACTTATTTATATATATTTGCTAAAATATTTAAAAGTTTTATTAAATAACTTTAAGCTGTTCGACATAGTTTTAGCGGCCGGATATAACTTTATTTTAAAACAAATTATATAAATTTTTTGCTTTTTATATAAATTTAAATAAGCATTAAAACAGTAGCAAATTAAACTGTTTAAACTATTAAAATTATTAAAATTTACTTTATTAATAAGCAATTTATTAATTTGCTATAATTTAATATTAAACATTTTTATCGTAATTTATATTATCAATTATTTTTTAATCGAACTAAATAAAGCACTGATTAAAAAACTTAAAAAAAAATTTACTAAATTTTTAGTATTAAAAATAAAAAACTAGCCGCTTAATTTTTAAAGGTAAAAATTAAGCGAGATAAACCTAATTAAACGCTATACCTTTAACAGTTTTAATATATTAAAAAGGCCTTAAAAAAACTAGATTTAAAAAATATTAAGCCTATTAAAGTTTTTTTACAACCGTTTATATTAAAAATAAAAACTTTTAGCTTTTTGCTAATTAAAAAGCAATACTGCTATTATTAAAAAGTAATAAACATTATTAATTACTTTAATTTTATAATTTAATTAAATATAGCTTTTATTTATTAATAGCTAGCTATAAAATTTTAAAACCTTTGTAAAAAGCATTTATTTGCTGCTATTAGTTTGTTTAAATATTTGCTAAGCTTAATAAACTATAAAATAAATTTTAAATTAATAATATTAGCTATAATTAATTATATTTTTATAGTTATAAATAATAACAACTATGCAAAATGTTTTATTACCGCTAAATTAATGTAAGCATATGCTATTATTATCGTTAATGCTATAGTTAATTAAAAATTTAAACGGGCTAACATTATTGCTTTATTTACTTTTAAAACTAAATATATTTTTTTATTAAAACAGTTAAAAAAGCTTAATAGCTTAAAAACTGTTCGAAAAAAATAAATTGCCCGTTAAAAAATTTATTATTATTTTTAAAAATAATACAGAAATTATTGCTATTTTTAAAAATTTAAAACATTATTAATATATTAAGCATATTTTAGTAAAATTTCAGTTTATTTAAAAAATATAAAAAGCTGGCCTAATAAATATAAAAAACATTTTTACCGAAAAAATGCCCGCAAATAGCTTAACTAACGCTTTTATTTTTATAAAACAAGCTAAATTTCAATAAATGCTTAAATTTATAGCGGTGCTTTAAAAGCTAGCTTAACTTTTAGTTTTTTCGGCTAAAAATTTAAAGCTATTTTTAGCTTTTTTTATTAATTAAAAAACCAGCATAATTAATGCTAACTAAAAAGTATATAGCAATATTTCTTTTTAATAAAAAAATAAATTTTTTGCTATTAAAGTTTATTATTGCTACTTTAATTTTTGTTAAAAAAATATAATGTTATTAATTATAACTTTTTGTTTTTTTTATATTGTATATTTATTGTTTTTACTATTTAAAAAGTATATACTGTTAATATATTTAGCGCCCAGCCCCGTTAACAATAGCAAGCCAAATAACAAAACTTAAATAATATAATTTAAACTATTTATATTAGCTATATTAGTAATATAAATCATAGTTTTTAAACCGCAAAAAATTAATAAATATTTTGCTACGCGCTAAATGCCACCTTTTTTTTTATAAATTTTAGCTGCAGCATAACAAAGCAATAAATATTTTGTTATATAACTAGCGCAAACGTTTTTTATAACACGTTTATTAGCTTTATAAAAAATACTTTAGTAATATTTATTAGCTATAATTTTTAAAAAAATAATATTTTTTAATTTTTGCTTTTTAATAAATATTAATTAATTAATAAATAAAAAGTTATTTACTATTACTAGCTACATATTAAAATTATAAAAAGAATTATTGCCGATAACATAAAAAAAGCTTATTTACTAAGCAGCAAAACTTTTACTAACTATATCCGCCGGCTAACCCGCACCAAACACCTTTTATTGTTAAAAAAAAAACAAAATCTTAAAAAAATAATCTTTAAAAATTATACTAGCTATAGTTACGCCTATATAAAATAAATTAACAGTTTACACGTAAATAACGTTTTTTTAATAGTAAAATTAAAACGGCTTTTAAAAATATTAATAAATTAATATAAAAAGTTTTTTTAAATTATTTATTTATTTAAAGCTTTTTTACTAAACAGCTAAGCTTTAAAAAAATAATTTATATAAGCTAAAATAGCATTAAATAATATTTTTAAAAAATATATCGACTTTTTAAAATTATATTTATATCAAATAATAAAGCTTAAAAATATTATACCGGCATTTTTTTTAGTTTATAAATTTTATTAAGCTAGTTTTTATAGCTTAAACTATTATTATTGTTTTAAAATATTATATTTTGCTAATAATTTATTTTTTTATTAAGCTTTTACTATTACTTTAATAATTGGTTAATTTATTTTTATTATTAACGCGCAAATTCGGAAAACCTACCGGAAAAATTATAATTAAAATTATCTTTTAATTATTAAGCAAAAACCTTACTGCCGCACACCTATATAAATTTTTTCTGGGGTAAATATAACGGAATATTTATTTTAACGTTAACAAATCAAAAGCAATTGTTAATTTAATATTTAATTAAGTTTATAATAATTATAACTATAAAACTATTTATTATCACTGTTTAATTTTATATATTTATAAAAAACTTAGGCTAATTTATTTAATGTTATTTTTAGCTAAAAAAAACACTTATATTTTTTAATAGTTTTATTATATAAAGCTTCGCTAATAATATGCTATAAACTGCTTAAAATTTTTTCGTTAGTACTAAAGTTTATTTATATTACAGCAATTTTAATAACGCAGTTTTTTTTGCCGTGCTTAAAAACTAGTGATATTTAGTAAATATTATTTATTAAAACATTAAAGTTTAATAATATTTAATAAATATTATTTCTTAATAGCGTTAAAAATTAATAATATTTAGTAAATATTATTTATTAATAGTATTAAAACTTAGTAACATTTAATAAATATTATTTACTAAAGCTTTAATTTTATAGTAAAAATAAACATTACAGTTTATTAAACATTTAATTTATTAATTGCGATTTAATTTGCCGATTAGCTTTTTTTATAAATTTACCAACTTTATTTAGGTTAAAAATATAGCTTAAAAAATTTTTATGCAAATAAATTAATCTCAAAAAAAATTTGTATAAAAAATTTGTTATAACAGTTTATAAAACGTAATTTTAAGCAAATTAAAAAAACAACTTAAGCTATATAAGCATTTTTTGCTTATATATTTTAATTAAAAAAATATATTAAATTTTTTTAATTAATTATTAATATGTAAAAGCACTGTAAAGCTAGTATTAACAAAATTGCTAAAATTTTAACAAATAAATTTAATATTTAGTTTAATTTATTTTGGGCTAATGTTTATATAAAACTAGCGCTTTAAAAAATTTACTTTGCAAAAATGCGACTTTAGCAGCTTTACTTCGTAAAATTTTACTTTGCGCATATATAATTTAAATATACACAAAGTAAACTTTATTAAAACTAGCGCCCTAGAAAATTTACCCAGCAAAGTTTTACTTTGCGCACACTTAATTAAAATATGCGCAAGGTAAGCTTTATTAAAATTAGCGCTTTAGAAAATTCACCCTGCAAAAAAATTGCCCTAGCAGTTTTGCTTTAAAAGCTTTACCCTGCAAAAATTAGTTTTAAAGCATATAATTTAATAAAACAAAAAATAAAAAAACAACAATAATATAAAGCTTAAATATTATATATAAAACAATTAAATAATAATTTTTTTTGTTAAATTAATTAATATAGTTATTATTTTAAGCTATTATTTAATTAATAAATAAACCTGCGGACGATATTATTTTTATTTAGCTTGCATATTATATTTTAATTTGTAATATATAGCTTATATAACTGGTTATTAAACAATTTATTTTTAACATTAAATATTTATAAGTTTTTTTATTTTAACATAAATTTAATTTTTTTTAATATTATATATATTTTTGTTTAATTTAAAATTTAGTTTTATTTAAAATTTAATATTTTTAAATGTTAATTTAAATAAAAAAATATAAATATTAATTTTATTTTAGTTTTTTAAAAAATTTAAATTAATAATTTATTTTTTAAATAATTTTTGAAATTTTAAATAGTTTAATTTATTTAAAATTAAATTTATTATTTAATTATTTTATTTTAATATTACGCTTTAAAAATAATATTTTATTTTTTTAAAAGTTTATTTTAATAATTTATATTTATTATAATTAATTTTTATGCGGTTTTATAAAAATATTAACTTTTTTTTAATTTGTGTTTATATTTTTTTTTAAATATAAAATTATTTTTAATTGCTATTTAATGTTATTTTATATTATATTTATAATTTGCTTTAAATAATAATATTTTTATTAATTTACTATTAACATTATTATATATATATTTTACTTTAAGCAATAATTTAATTTAATTATTTTATTTATTTATTTATTTATAAATAATAAAATATAAATATACGGTGTTTAATATTTAATATTTTTACTAATAATTATTAAAATTTAAAAAATATAATTATTTTTTTATTGTATTTAGTTTTAAATATAATATAAAATAATTAATATTAAATTATATAATATTTTTAATATTAATTTTATAACTTAAATAATTTAATAATAAAATTAATGTTACAAATTAACAACGGGCGGCCTGTTAGCAAAACTAAAGTGGTATACTAAAAAAATGCTAGATTAGCTATTAATAAAAAGGCTTAAACCCGACCCGATGCAAAATCACGTAATAATTTACCTCGTTACTATTGTTATTTTAATTACCACAAAAATAAATTTAAAAGCGGCGTAATAAAAATAAATAAACATTGTTAAATAAAAAAAATAATTTATATAGCAATAAATATTTTTTATATAATTAATTAATTTTTATTTTATAATTTAATTTAAACATATAACTATGTTTTAAAATAATTATATAAAAATAAACCTAACGATATTAATGTAATTTTTAAAACTTTTTATAATTTTTTTAATTATTATTTAACATAATTTTATACGGAAAGCTTTAATTATACCACGCTAATATAAACTTAAGTTTGTTACATTTTAAATTATTATTTAATTAATGTTTAAAACGATTAAAAAAATTACTATAGCTTTAACAAAACAATTAAACTTAACACTTGCGATAATGCAATATTTACTCGACTAATTACAAAAAAAAATTTAACAACCAAAGCATTAAAACAAACAGCTAAAAAATTAATTAATTAATATTTTTAAGCCTAAGTTATTTAAGCTAATTACGCTAATTAAATTTAATATTTTATAAAATTAAAGAAAAAAATTTTTAACTTCGGTTAAAAAATATTTATAATATTATAAATTAAACTTTATTATAAATGCAAAAAAAATAATAATAATTATAAAATATTTATTAAACGATATATTAGAATAATTTTAACCTATTATAAACAATTATTTAAAAAATTTAAATAAAAATAATTGCGGAAATACGATTAACAAAATATTTAACAAATATAAAAAGTTTAAAAAAGCTTTAATTAATATATATAAAAACCTAAAAAAAAATTAACAAATAAAAAAAAAACTGCTGGCATTAATTTAAATTAAAGCTATATATAAATTTGCTATAAAATTTTGCAAACAGCATATAAAAACTAAATAAATTAACAAAAATATAATAATAATAATTTTTTATAACAAGTTTAAAAGCAAAATTTAAAACAAATTATATTAAAATAAACAATTATTTATATAAATAATAACTTTAAAAATTTTAACAAAATTAAAATAATTAAATATTAAATATAAAAAAAAAAACTTAAAAATTAACAGCAAAAAAAACTTATTTAAAATTTATAAAGCTAAATGCAATTATTAAAAAGCAAAATTTAGCTAAAATTAAGTGTTATAATTATAATTAAAAAAACATTATGCTAAAAACGGCAAAAAATTTAAAAAAAAAACAAAAGCTTAAAAAACTTAAAAAAGCTTTTGCAATAATAATTGCAATATTATAAATTAGCAATTAATAAACCTAAAATTAGCAATAATATATTAAAAGCATATTTAGTTGCAATATAAGCAAAAGAAAAATGTGCTTAATATATCCGGCAATAAAACAATTAAAACAAATAAAATAAAATAAATATATTTCCAATATAATTAACTATAATAAATATAATAGCTACGCAAAATAAATAAACGTAAAAAATAATAATTATAATAAATTAAAATTAATTAAAAATATTATAAAAATAAAGAAAACATTTATAATTTTGCAAAACGAAAAACCGGTTAAAAAATTAAATTAACTTAAAAATAATATATATTTTTTAAAAAAAACTGTATATATTAACAACATAACTATTAAACTAAATAAAAATAAATAAAAAATGCTATAGTAAAATTTATATAACCAAAATATATTTAGCGCAAAGAATTAATAAAATATAAACGCTAAATATAAAAAACAAAAAACGCTAATAAAAATATTTTTTAAATTATAACAAATTATAAAATATAATTATTTTTAAAAAAATATATAAATATATAATAATATTTTTATTATAAAAGCTAGTATAAACGTTAATAAAAACTTTGGTAAAACAATATAATTAATCGTTAAAAAATATTATCACAATAAAATTATGCAATATAAAAAACCAAAACAATTGCAGCAAAAAAACAAATAACATAAAAATATTTTTTAAATAAATTATATAATTTATTAATATTTAATATATATTTAAAAAAAGCTTAAATGTATATAGTTTTAAAACAAAATAATAACACATTATAATAATTTAATTATAAAAACGGTATAAAAATAATAATAATTATTTATTAAAACTAAAATAAGTTGGCAAAATTTTATTACGGATTAACAGCGGGCAGCCTGTTAAAAAGCTAAAAAATAACTAAAAAAAGCTTAATAAAAAGCATAAGGCTAACTTGAAAAAAAAGCCAGAAGCATAAGCGTGGTCACGTAATATGCGGCTTTAAAAAGCATAACGAAGCAAAGTGCTCCAGCTATTTTATAAAAACATATAAAGCAAAATGCTCCAGAAATTTTATAAAAACCTATAAAGCAAAATGCTTTAAAAAATTTATAAAAGCTTATAAAGCAGTAAATAAACGGTAAAAAAAAAACAGTTTATATAATAATTACCATTTTTTATATAACTAGTTAATTTTTATTTTACAATTTAATTTAAATATATAATAATTTTTTAAAATAACTATATAAAAATATTTTTAACGACTTTAATATAATTTTTACCAACGTTTATAATAATTTTTTTAGTTATTATTTAATATAATTTTATATAAAAAGCTTTAATTATTTTACGCTAATATAAACTTAAATTTGTTATGTTTAAAATTGTTATTTAATTAGTGTTTAAAACGATTAAAAAAATTATTATAGCTTTAATAAAATAATTAAACTTAAAATTTATAATGGTATAATATTTATTTAATTAATTGCAAAAAAAATCTAATAATTTAACCATTAAAATAAATAATTAAAAAACAAATTAATTAATATTTTTAAGCCTAGATTTTTTAAGCTAGTTAAGCTAAATAAGTTTAATAGCTCGTAAAATTAATTAAAAATATTAAATTAACTAGTGTTAGGTACATTTTTTATGTGCATTACACGTGCTATAGGTAATACATAACAATAAAAAAAATTTATTATTTTGTTTAAAAAAGCATCGTATGCTAGCCAGAATTTTTACCTAAGTAAAAACTTTGCTACGTACAAAGCGTTTTTTACTTTTTAAATAAATAAATATATAAATACAAATAAATATATAAAACAGTTTACTTTATTTTACTTTATACGTATAATCGTACCAAGTTTATTTAACATTAATTAATAATTGCAAAATATACCATAAATTAGCTAAAATAAAAACAAAGCCTAAGCAAATTTAACTTTTTGTATAAATTATACCACGGTTAAACAAATTTTTTATATTATACCTTTATTTTTTTTAAATAGCTTTTAAACCTAGTTATGAAAAGCTAAAAAAATTGTTAAACTAATTACCGTACAAACAAAGCTAATTAAAACCTTATTTTATTCCGCATAATAAATTAAACAATAATATATATTTTACACTATGTTAAACCTTACTCGCCAAACTAAAAACTAAATAAAACAAATAAATAAAGCCAACTAAAAAAAAATATCGCACAAACTAAGCGACTTAAATATTTTTTATGCCTCGGAGTATACCGCACGAAAAAAATAAGCACTACTTGGCTAAAAAAACTTCGATAAAAACAAATATACCAGAAATATATATAACAAACTTGCTAAAAAATAAAAAGTTATTTTAATTACCGCATAAAAAATAATTAACTTAAAATTTACGGATAACAATTTAAACTTATTTTATATAAATTTAAAACAGCTAAATATATAGGTTTTTTAATAAACTTAATTATATAAAAAGCTAAACTATATACCTAACAATATTTTTTAAACATTTAAAAAAAACTTTTATAAATAAACAAACAAATATTTTAAATAAATTAAACAATTATTTAACAAAAATTTATTTTAAGCTTTAGCAAAATAAAATATACAATTAAAACAAAGCGATAATTTAAAAATATTACATTTCGCATAGATTTTACAAAGCAAAATTAAGCTAAGTTTATAAAAATTAAAAAGACCACCAGCAATAAACATTTTTTCCATACGGAAAAAAAGGTTACCATTTTTTACACCTAGCTAACAATTAAAAAATACTTTTAATAAAACCTTTTTAGCTATAAAGCAATTAAATAACTAATTTAACAAATCGTTTAATTTTTAGCTTAACGTACGAACGGAAACCTTACGATTTTTACCTATGTTAAAACGCTTTTTTTAAATCCGGAACATTTTGTATACCTAAAACCTATATATATAAAGCTATGTGTAACAGTTTATTAAACAAAAAAATATATTTAAATAGCTATATTTTTAAATAAAAGCAAAATATAAACCAAACTTTCAACTAGTATATAAATATACTATATTTTATTACTTTTTTTAAACATTAAAAAAATAAGCTTTTATATATATAATATTAAAAGTAGTTATTATTAACTTTATATTAAACTGATTTTTAGCAAAAAATATACGCAACAAAATTATCCCACCGAAAAAATACGCGCTTTTTTAAAAAACCTAGAAACAAAAACGCAATTATTTTAAAAAACCGTATAATTTACTATATAATAAAGCACGCCTATTTATAAATGCTTGCTAAAAGCTTAAAATTTCCAAAAAATTAATACTATGCTATTTTTTTCACAATTTTCCAAGGTCGCGCAAAAAACTATTATATATACCACATTAGCCCAAATAAAACATAGTATAAAATTTATCGCACGTTAAACATTTATTTTAACATTAATACTAATTATAGTTATTATTAAGCCGATTAAACTATTATTATTTTTGCACAAATAAAAAAAAAAAAACCTTAATTTAACACCGCATAAAATATTAAAGTTTATAATTAACAAGCTTGCAAAAACTTAATATATGCTAAGTGCTAAATACCAAAAAAAAATTCAGCTTAGTATAATAGTTGCAAAAATATATTGTAAAACTTTTAAATTTAATATAGCATTAATTTTGCAAAAACTTTCGTGCAAAAGCTTTTTTGCTAACTTAAAAACATATTTTAAAGTTATAACAAATATTTTAACAAAGCATTATTTTTAAAATAACTATAATATTTATTTTATAAATTAAAAATATAACTAAAATAACTATATAAAAAACCATTTAAATTAAAATTTTTTGCATAACATTTAAGCTAACTAAATATATATTAAAGCAATTTTTAAACCTAAAAAACTGTTAAAAATAATATTTATATAAACAAAAAATGTTTTATATGCCGAAAAAAAATAGTAGTTAAGTAAACATATACTTTAAAAACGGGCATATAAAAAACCAATATTTTAATTCGCACAAAATAATTTACAATATATCACTAATACCAAACAAATTTTTAATATATTTAATAAAATCTAAAAAATATTTTAAAATAAATAATAGCTAAAATAATATAAATAAAAAATTTGGCAAACAGTTTACTTAATTTTTTATAAATAACGCGTTTATTTACCGTATAACTAAAAAAAACATTTAAAAATACAAAATAAATATTTTTTAAACTAGTTTATATTAAGCGACTAATACCGTATAAAATACTAAAAAAACTATAAAACACTAATGTTTTAAACTATTTAATGGTAAGCAAAACGCAATTAAAAGTATATTTTAAAATATATATACGCATAAAAATTAATTAAAACTTTAAAATTGCATATATTTGCTTCGGTAGCAATAATACTATTATATTTATTAGCACTATACGGATAAATAACCTATTAAAAATAACAATTTATTATATACTAAAAAACTTTACAATATTTTTATTTTCGCTAAAAAACGCAAACCAAGTTTAAATATATTATAATAACACTAAAAATGTTATCGTGCGCAAAAATAGCCAAACTATACCAGTTGTACGCAAATAAAAACATTTATTTTTTAATATAAAGCTATGTAAAGCCGGAATTTATTTTACTAAAATAAAATTATGCCGGCTATATTAACGGTTTAAACACTTATATACGGTAAAAGTTTATATTATGTTAAGTTATGCAAAGCATAAAATTAATTATGCAATTTTAAAAAAAATTCAAAAACTTTGCTATTATTATTAAACATATAACAAAACATTTAAAAAATTTAAATTTTTAATTAAAAATAATTATAATTTTAACTATAAAATAATTATTAATATTATATAAATAAATAATAAACAAGTGTTATATATAATTAATATAGCTTTATTGTTTTAACCAGTAATATTTTTAAATTTATAAACGTATAAAATATTTAAAAAGTATTATATAAATGTTAAATTAATATTTACTAAAGCTTTTTTAATTATATTATATATAATTTAAATATAAACTTTATGTTTAAAAAATTTAAACACTAAGCTAAAATTATAAGCACTTAGTGTTATACAATGCCCGTAAAAACACATTAAGCTATTAACAAAATAAAAAAAACTTAGAAACTATTATGCCGCATATACGATATTTTAAAAGCAAAAGTTAATTTTATAAATAACAATAAAAGCACTAAATAATATTGCGGACTTAAACGGCCTAATTTTTACACTTTTTATATTTAAAGCATATTTTAAAATTAACTAAAACTTATTTTTTTTGCTAAATATCGTATAACGGGTAAAAGTAATTAAAAAAGTTATAAAAATATTACAAAAAAAAAGCCAAGGTTAAAATTAATCACGCAATAAACCAGTATAACAGCTTTATTATATACAATATTTTATTTTTGCCACTTTAAAATAAAATATTAATATAGCAAAAAAAATAAAAAAATAAAATAAACCGTATAAAATCTAGTTTATTAAAAAGGTAAACATTATTATTAATTTAATTAATAGCTTTATTTAATTTAAATATATACAAGTTAAACTATATTATTGCGCGCAAAAAAACATTATAAAAAAAAACACTAGTAAAACGCTAAATAACATATAATTTGTTTAACTTTTAACCGTGCAAAAAAAAAAAAAAATTTTCGCAAAACTGCAGCATTTTACAATATTTTTATATAATACCTAAGTTATTAATTTTTAACCGCTAAAAAAAAGCAAAGCTATGTTTTAGCTGTTAAACTATATAAAAATAATATAATTAATACGCTTAAAATATTTTTTAAAAAGTTAAACGTTATTAAAATTAATAACTTTGTCGCATAAAAAATATTTTAATTTATAAAATATAACTTAATAAAGCACGACAGTATTTATATTTTTAAATTTTATTTTGTACGGAAAATTAAAAGCAAAATAATTAAGCCGTACAAAAAATTAAAGCTAGTTATATAAAAATATAATAATACCGAAAAAAAAACAATATTTATTTAGTTATTAATAATTTAACAAATAAACTAGCGGTTTATTTTAGCACTAAGCTTTTTATTTATATAACATTTTAAAATAAAAAAAAACTAAAAAATATAATTTAAGCATATATATAGTTTAAAAATAAACTAGTTAAAAAAATTTTCGCACAAGTGCTTTTAAAACTAAAATTAAAATATTTTAACAATATTAGTTTATAAATTATACGGCTACTATATAGCCTAGCAAAATTAAAATTTTACTAGTTTAAAATATATTATTAATATTATCGCGAAAAACTAAAAATAACTGTTTTAACGTATAACTTATATTTTTTTATTTCGTATGGCAAACAAAAAAACTTTAGCATTATTAGGTTGCAAATAAACGATACTTTTAATTTTGTTATTGCAAATTTTTCAGCAAAAAAAAAAGTAAATTTTAAAAAGCTAGCTTTTATGCAAAGCTAAAAAAAACTTTATAAATTAACTATTTAATTAAATTTAACGGTAGTTAAATTACTTTGCTATTTAACGAAAATATTATTTTAACGCAAAAAAAAAACAAGCCACCTAGCTAGTTAACATTAATATATATATAACTAATTTTATATAACAATATATTTTTTAACGCGCATAAAAAACATATATTAATAGCATTTGCTAATTAAAAGTTGCATATAATTTATCGGCGGCAGCATAAATTATTAACTTTACAGCAAATAATATATAAATATTAAACCAAAAAGTTAAATAGCAAATAAATAACTTAAATAAAAGCTTAATTTTTATACCTTTAAACCTTTAACATATAAAACTATTTATTTTTATAAATAGTTTATTTGCTAACAATGCAAACATAAATTTTTAGTTAAAGTTTATTATTATATTAGCAATTAAGCACCGTATAAAATTAAATATAAGCTTTAAAATTAAAAGCAATATTATATATTAAAACTTTAGCAAATATAAATAAATTACTTAAAATATATTAGCTAGCAAACTATATAATATAATTAATAGCTTTAATAATGCGATAGCTTTTTGCACAACTATTTAAAAAATTATAATTATACTAGGCATGCTTTTTATTTTAGCTATATTATATTTTAACTTAAAATTGCTGTATAATTGCTTGGTTAAACTAAGCACTACTTAGGAAAAACAACTTATAATAAATATTATATTACTGCAAAAATCGTACAAAAAAAAATTTAAAAATATAATAAATTAACGGAAAAAATAACCCAGCCGATATATTTACTAAATATATTTTAAATATAGCTTTAAAAACTTTAATATTAATAAACAAGCTAAACGTATAAGTAAAAACATTTATAAATTATATTTAGCAATATTATACGCAATAAAAATAAAAAAATGTAAAAAATACGCACGAAATAATAATTATTTTTTATTGTTACAAGTTATATTATATTTATAAGGTTATATATTATACGTATAAAAAAAAATAAACGCAAAATATATTATAAAAAATAAAAATAAAAGCAAAATATATTAAACTTTTTTTTTTTTTTTTTTTTTTTTTTTTTTAGTAAATTTAATATTTTTTTTTTTTTTTTTTGTGGGGTTTTTTTA